>CABHPR010154360.1:0-19159 GCA_902168415.1 Peromyscus melanophrys | reverse complement strand
CTCTGCTAAGCCCCAGGGAAGAAACCATTTCTTAGGCATCCCTGTGCAAGCAGGTTGCCCAGGTGTTCTCTTTTAAAATGTCCTTCAAAAGAATTTCAATATTGGTAGCCTTGAGAATGAAGAGGGGTAGGGCTTGAGGCATCTCAAAATACTTAGCTTCTTTTTAATTGAACAGATCATTACAGCAACTTTAATGTTGCTCTTTTCCTGGCTATTCAGTACTTTACTACACACAAAGTCTCACTGAAAATGTGGGTAAAAGAAACAACAACAAAAATCATTCCATTGCCTAAATGTTGTTTTGTAATTTTCTGGCTAGATTATTTTATCCATAGTCTTTACGCATGGTTCATAGAAAGTGTCATGGCATGGACAACATGTAAACATTTTAGCAGAATATAATAGTATACCTTCAAATCTGTGTTATAATATTTTGAGCTTCAACCAAAATTACCCATTAAGTTCAAAATACAGCTTTCTGGGACTTCTCTAGTTTGCATCTCTATAACTTCCCAAACTCTTCTTACAAAGAGGTTCCAAAGGCTTTTAAGGCACATGGTAGGATATAATCACAAGGATAGTTTAACTTCTGCAAATCAATTTTCTGTTTTAGTCATGTTTCTGTTGGTGTGACAAAATATCTAAAAGTGGGAACAACTTAAAAGAGAAAGGAGTTTGAGGCTTGTGGTTTCAGAGGTTTTAGTCCATTGTTGTTTGTAGCCATTGTTTCCAGACCTGTAGAATGTCAGTGCCTATTGGGAAGGGCCATGACCAAGGAAAGCTGCTTACCTCATCATTATCAGACTGTTAGCCCTGGTTACAGCATTTGCAATGACAGTTTGCAAAACTAAAGTAGCTTGGCTTCCAGATATAAAGTAACTCATTTCTCTAGACTCTTGTCCTCCCTGCCTTATCCTCATCAATCCCCAGTTATGGTTACAATAAGAGATTTTATCAATCACCTGACATTCGTTAACAGACTAGTGACTATTTTTCCCTATCACTGACTAACTATAGGATAAAAAGGGAAACTTTTCAATCGCTCTTTTTGTTGCCCTTTCTGCCTTATACCTACTCCAGCCTGTAAGACAGCAGGCTTTGATTTTTATACCAAAACCCCCTGTGCAGATTTTTTTTCTTGAAGAAAAGCCCGTATTGTCATTGAGGCATTCATTCCCTTGCCTGTATTTCCTTCTTCATGACCTTACTGGGGTATGATGTACCCATTAAGAGCATATTTCCTGTGACCAGAATTCTCTGAACACTGCTTTATGAATCAAGGATTCAACACAAGGGCTCTTGGGTAGATATTTTCATTTCAAATTATAACACTCCTCTTGGATACAGCTGCCTTCATTTCTGTCTGTTATTTTCTAGAAACCTGGAGACCTTATTTGCTTGTATAAAAGACAAAGAAAAGATGTTGAATTTCTGAGGTATTTTAGTTGTATAGATTAATTTTATGTATCAGGTTCTGTCTCATCCTTTCACACTAACTCCCTTCAGAGGATTCTGAACCTCACTGGCTAAATTTAAAACTCCATCAAAACAGCCCACATTACTCTTTATAGTTTGGCCCTTATCTCCCTCTTTCAATCATGTATGGTGGCTCTATAACTTCGTAGACAGCCTCAGGGACTGCTGGAAGGAGTTATGAAGGAAAAGCTGATAAAGTGGAAGTGCAGAATCTCACCTTTGGAATCACTTCAACCTGTACCTTCATCTATTTCATAGGCTATACTTTCACTTAATATTTCTTTTAATAGAAAACTGTTTCTAATGCTGAAGTTTTTTAAAAACTGCTGATATGTTGCCCCTCCTTCATTTTAATGAGAAGGAAACTTGAGTTTTAGTGAGGCAGAATTACATTAATAAGTGCATATACATAGTTAGTTATAAGCAAAGGCACATAGACTGACTTGCAACAATTTCAGGGTGGTTGTTTTACGTATCAAAGGGGTAATTCTTAATTCTTAAATATCTAATTTAGTTCTATATTAAATAATATGAATTAATTCACACATGAACATGAATATATAAAATAAACCAATCATTTTTATCTTGTCAACCAACCACCAAAACATATAGGGCTATGTGTGGGCCTCTGAATTTTAAGGTGAATTTTGGTTCAAAATAAGGAATATAAATAAGCATGTGTCTCCCAAATATTTAGGTGAATTGGAGTGTAAATCCTAGCAATTATTTGGTTTATAACTTCAGAAAAATTGTTACCCTTTCTGACTTTATTTTCCTTTTCTGAGAAATGGGAAAACCACCATCTTACAGTTGAAGTTTTTTGAGGGGTGAAATGAAGTAGCTGAAAGTTCCTCGGGCGCATGCCTTTAATACCAGCACTCGGGAGGCAGAGGCAGGCGGATCTCTGTGAGTTCGAGGCCAGCCTGGGCTACCAAGTGAGTTCCAGGAAAAGGCACAAAGCTACACAGAGAAATCCTGCCTCGGGCCGGGCGTTGGTGGCGCACGCCTTTAATACCAGCACTCAGGAGGCAGAGGCAGGCGGATCTCTGTGAGTTCGAGGCCAGCCTGGTCTACAGAGCGAGTTCCAGGAAAGGCGCAAAGCTACACAGAGAAACCCTGTCTCGAAAAACCACAAAAAAAAAAAAAAAAAGAATGACTTCTATTTTGTTCCTCTTTCTATCATTTACATTTTATTAACATGAGTTTACATATATATGATTTATAAACATGCATATTAATCAAACGAGGAATTGTTTGGAAATTACAAGTAACAGAAATGCATCAGTAAGTAACAATAAATATGTATGGGATTCCATTAAAATTTGTTTGTTGCTAATAGCTCATGTTTCAGAATGGCATCAGCAAGATGCATAATATGAAGTCTTAGACTCAACTTGCTTTCCCAGAAAGTTCAACCAGCAATTATCCACAGACTAGAGTATCCTTTAGTAAAGGCACAGTTCCTGGAAGTAAGTGTGAGGACATGTATTGCCTATAAGTGACTCAACTAATTTTTTTTTGTTTGTTTGTTTTTTTGTTTGTTTGTTTTTTTTGGTTTTTTGGTTTTTCGAGACAGGGTTTCTCTGTGTAGCTTTGCTTCTTTCCTGGAGCTCACTTGGTAGCCCAGGCTGGCCTCGAACTCACAGAGATCCACCTGGCTCTGCCTCCCGAGTGCTGGGATTAAAGGCGTGCGCCAGCACCGCCCGGCAACTCAACTAATTTTTAAGAACACATATAGCTGCAAATAAAAATGAGCATGAATAATTAGGTAATGGTATTGTGATAAATATCAGCAGACATAAGGAAATAACAATCCCCTTTAACCTTCTTCAGAAAAATAGTAGAGGAGAGAATAATTCCAGTATCTTTTGAAGAGGCTTTCACTACCCTAAGACCAAAGCCTGACTAAGATATTACAACAACAAAATTACAGACCAATATCCCTGATGAACATAATGTAACTCCCGCAAAATACCAGCAAATTAAATTGATCTGTACATTAAAAAGATCATAAAACCACTGGATTTATCTCTCATATAAGAGTATGTTTCAATACATGACAATTAGTAAGTATGATGAGTCACAGACACTGAACAAAAGAAAAAAATCCCTATGTCCATCTGAGTAAAGTTTTGAAAACATTCGATAAAATTAAATATACATTCATGATAAATACTTTTATTATATTAGGCATAGAAAAAATTATCTCAGAATAATGAAAACTATAAAAGAAAAAACCCATAGGTAACATTAAATCAGTGGAATTCTGCAATGAGGAAAATATATTTTTTAATATATTATATTGGAAAAAATTAGATATCTACTTGCAGAAGAATAAAATTGGATTCTTATCTCAAAGCATGCATAAAACTCAACTCAAAATATATTAAAAGCTTAAATTATAAGCCAAGAAACTCTAAAACCATTGGAAGAAAACAAAACAGAAAAATAACAGGAAGATATTGACCTGAGTGATGGCAGTTTTGGATGTAACCATAAAAGCAGAGGTAATAAAAAATTGGATTATATGGATCAAATTTTAAATATTTGCACATAAAAAGGTATGCATGACTAATAGTACATAGAAATATATGTGATTAAAAATTACTATCTGAAATATATATGAGAGATGATGGTCAAAGCATACAAATATCAGTTATATAGGGGGAATTTTTAAAGAATTATTGGATAATTATGAATATAAACATAATAATAAGAATAAAATATTGTATAGTTTTAAAACACTATAAGAGTAAACTTTATTTGTGCTTATAATAAAATGTTAAGTATTTGAGATGATGGTAAGTTAATTTAATTATTACTCATTGGAGTCATAAATAATAATGTCCCTTTGTGCTCCATAAATATATATAAATTATTAATATATAATAAAACTTGTCACATTCACATTTCATACTAATTCCCCTTTTAAATAAACTATAATAATCTTCAACTAATAAATGAATATTCTTTTAAATGTATGATTTGAATTCGAATTTGTGCATTTGGTAGTTGGGCTCCCTTTATTTATAAATGTTAGCCACTTTTCAGTTTGATTTTGAGTCTGTGATTTTGGCCAGCAATAGATACACTTGTCTAAAATGTAGAAACGAAGAAACCCTGGCAGTAAAGACAACTTTTTTTTTTTTACAATCCATATAATTTAAATATTTCTGAGTCTTTATCGTATTACTTATCTCTACTTGTTTTGACTGGCCTGAAAAACTAATCTTAAGTGATATGTAAATGTGTATGCATATGTTTTTCTACACACACACACACACACACAGTACATACTAACGCATATTTGAACAATACTCTTCACAGACATTCTTTATTTTATATTCTCCACTCATCAGCAGATATCACCATGTGTGATTTTATAGCTAACATATCATAAAGCAACTACCAAAGTCCCAGGCTTACAAAAGAAGTTTGCAATTCTTACCCTCTAGTGTCATCTATTGGTTAGATGGTAAAATTACAAATACCATTTTGTGTAAAATTTTCTCCTCTAAAGAACCTGACTCTTAATTTTAACATTACTATAAGAAACTTTTTAATTATAGTATCTTATGTTGACATTGTTTGTTTACTTATTATTAACTATTGCAGAGAATGTCCAAATGTCAAAAGTAAAGATGATGATAGCATTCACTAAAAAGTTGTTCCTTTGTGGGAGAAATTGTACTCAAAGTTTAACCAAGAGAAAATTGTCAGATATAATGCAAAACTCTCCTCTCATTTTCATTATAATGCAGTAAAATGAAATGCAAATTTAAAAATTCCTTCTTAAATACTCAATGATAATATTATAAAATATATTTATTTTGAATTTCTTATTATTATAGTACCATTTCAACTGTTGGAAGATTTTTGTTTTATGCGTTTCTGTTTTTAACTCAAAAGAAATGACATGAAGCTAGGAAAACCCAACTACTAATAAGAAAAAATTACCTATTTCATATGTTGAAATTGCTGGTTACAAATATTTCACTATAGCAATAGTTTCCAAGTACTAGAGCAACTCAACAGAATAGCAAAATCTTTTGAAGAAATGTTTTAGAAGAGATTGAGTATTCATGATATATCTGTTTATCATTCAGTTTCCATACTTCTTTTCATAGGATTTCATAGGAAAAGGTGCAGTGTATAGAAATTGAAAATGAAAAATTGTTGTTACAGATGATGTATTTCAGGGAAGCCAGATAGATCACTATGTTTGCTATCTGGCTTGAGAATGACTGTTATTAGTTATCCTGGAATAAAATCCTATTTTTCCTTTCCCTAGCATTTATAATACGGTGCTTCGTATTTCTGCATTCGGTGTTTAGAATTGTTAGTTCTTTATTTTGAGATCTGAAGGGTTTTAGAAAAACACACTGCTGGCCTAACAGATTAATTTAAAAAATGGTAAGCAGTGGACAAATGTGATTGTCATTGCTGCCAAATTTGCCCTATTAATTATTTTCTTGATACACTATTTCAGAGTTTGTCTAAATGAAACTGAATATATAATATAGTTTTCTGTTGCAGAGAGTTATTAATGATTCATTCTCATGGAATTCTCTCATTTTATTCAATCATTGCTTACTTTGTTCATTATTGTTGGAGAGGTAACATTTTAATTAAATAATTTATCATTTTAATTACATTTATTTATTTACTTATTGTGTGTGTGTGTGTGTGTGTGTGTGTGTGTGTGTGTGTGTGTGTGTGCATGTGTATGGGAATGTGTGCACCACATGTACACCCTGGCATACATGTGGAAAATAGAGGAAAACTTTCAGGAGTTGGTTCTCTTCTTACACTACACTAATTTCAGAGATGGAACTCAGATCATCAATCTTGGCAGCAAGAACCCTTCCTGCTGAGTTATCTTGCTTGTCCTGAAATAAAAAGTAATGGATTTCATCATGCATATTCATACATATGTATTCCTATTCATACATACATTTTTCTCATTAATTTCATTCCCCCATTACCCTCCCTGTATTTCCTCCCCACCTTGAAACCCCGTTAAATCTCTTTCTGTTTTCCTATTACATGTATTTTTTACTCTATTTCCCACTTCCCTTAATATCTCTTCCTCTTCCCACACTATCCCCTTTATTATTGTTTGGGGGGGTTTACTCTTTTGGGGGGCTTGCCACTCAGCTCCCTAATAAATCACACAGGGAGGCTTATTCTTATTTATGGATGCCAGGCCTTAGCTTGGCTTCTTTCTTGCCAGCTTTCCTTAATTTATCCAGTCTACCATTTGCCTCTGGGCTTTTCCCCTTCTCTTACTTTCTGTAAATCTTACTCTTACTCCGTGGCTTGCTGTGTAGCTGGGTGGCTGGCCCCTTGAGTCCTCCTCCTTCACTGGCTACTTCTTCCCTCTGCCAGATTTTCCCTTCTATGTATCCTCTCTGCCTATCAGCCCCGCCTATCCATTCTCCTACCTCACTATTGGCCATTCAGTTTTTTATTAGACCACTAGGTGTTTTAGACAGGCACAGTAACACAGATTCACAGAGTTAAACAAATGCATCTTAAACAAAAATAATATTCTACAACACTTTATAGACTCATGCCCTATAAACACACATGGATACATACCCACAAACATAGAATTTTAAAATTTTGACTCTTCCTATGAAAGAACACATGATGTTTGTTTTTCTTAGTCTAGCTTATTTTGTATAACATGATGATTTCCAGTTCTTCCACTTTCCTGCAAATGTTGTGATTTCACTTGTCTTTACAGTTGCATAAAATTCTATTATGTATACACAACACATTTTCTTTATCATTTCCTCTGTTGATGGACATCTAAGCCAGTTATATTTCTTGACTCTTGTGAATAGTGCAGCAATAAACAATCATCGATGTCCAAGCACCACTTTATACATTGACTTACAGTCCTGCATGAATACACCTGAGTGGTATAACTGTGCCTTGTGGTATTTCTATATTCAGTGTTTTTTGTTGTTGTTTTTTTTGGGGGGGTTGTTGTTTTTTTTGTTTTTTTGTTTTTTTTTTTTTCCGCGACAGTGTTTCTCTGTGTAGCTTTAGCACCTTTCCTGGAACTCACTCTAGCCCAGGCTGGCCTTGAACTCACAGAGATCCACCTGCCTTTGCCTTCTGAGTGCTGGGATTAAAGGCATGCATCACAATACCTGGCTTAATTTGTTTCTTGATCATAGCCTTTCTGTCTAAAGTGAGGATTCTCAAAGCAGTTTTTATCTGTATTTCTCTGATGCAAAGGATAATTCATGATTTTTAAAAAGTTTATTGGTACCAGGCAGTGGTGGCACATGCCTTTAATCCCTGCACTACAGAGGCAGAGATAGGCAGATCTCCGGGTTCAAGGCCAGCCTGGTCTATATAGTGACATCTAGAGCTACACAGAGAAATCTTGTCTCAAACAAACAAGCAAAAGAGAATTTTAAAATTTATTGGTCACTGTAGCAGGAATCTTAGAAGGTCTTATTAATAAAATCAAACCTGAGGCCAGTTACTGGGGTGAACACTGGAAGATCAGAGAGCCAGAACAAGCCACAGCTACCTCACCTCGCCGGATCCTCAGCTGGTCTTGTTTCCTCAGACTAGAGGCCTCTGAGTCCTCATCCAGAATGGGTCTCAGCTGAACTGCTGCTCAAAAGCCTGAATGCTTAACCAGGCCAAATGCTTCTTGTTTCTGGTCATGCCTTATATATCTTTCTGTTTTTGCCATCACTCCCTGGGATTAAAGGCTCACTTCTTTGGATTAAAGGTGTGTGCCACCATGCCTGGCTGTTTCCAATGTGGCCTTGAACTCACAGATCCAGAGTGATTTCTACCTCTGGAATGCTAAGATTAAAGGTGTGAGTGCCACCATTTTCTAGCCTTTGTATCTAGTAGCTGTTCTGTCTCTGACCCCAGATAAGTTTATTAGGGTGCACAATATTTTGGGGAACACAATCCACCACAGGTCACTTTTGTTTCTTCTTTATGAACTGTTTGTTCAATATTCAGTTTATTAGCCCATTTACTGTTCAGATTATTTCATTTTGTGGAGTGTTTACATTTTGTACTTCCTCACAATATCCTCAATATTACCTCTGTCTGATGTGTAGTTGGCAAAGATATTTCTCCCACTCTTGTTATTGTTTCCTTTGCTGTGTGGGCTTCTCAATTTCATGTAATCATATTTGTCCATTCTCAAGATTAGTTCCTGTGCTATTTATAGTCCTTTTCAGGAAGCCCTTGCCTATGTTTATGTCTTGAATTGTTCATCTTTGCTTTTCTCTACCAGTTTCAGTTTCACATCTTCTATGAAGGTATTTGATCCATTTTGTATAGATTTTTGTGCAGTAAGAGCTAAAGATCCAGATTCATGTGAATATCCAGTTTTTCTGGCACCTTTTGTTAAAGTGACTGCCTTTTCTCCAATGTGTGGTGAAAATTTATTCTGTTATTATGTATAAGAAAATTCTGGTTACTTACTTATTTAAGTGCTTTTGGTTACTTAGTTAATTAGTTTACAAACAATAATGTATTAACGATGGGTTCCTTGTATGAAAACAATCACTAGACATTTGCCAAGCTCAGTGGCTAACTAGTCCTCATATATTCTCATATTACAATACAGAGATAATTTATCTTCAATCTTGAATTCTTTCCCTGCTGTAGCTGGAGAATTTCTCTCCAGCTCCCTCCAAGTCCGCCAGTCCTGGAACTCACTTATAAAATAAACACACAGACTCTTACATTATTTAAACTGCT
The DNA here is from genome assembly GCA_902168415.1 of Peromyscus melanophrys. Classification (NCBI taxonomy): domain Eukaryota; kingdom Metazoa; phylum Chordata; class Mammalia; order Rodentia; family Cricetidae; genus Peromyscus; species Peromyscus melanophrys. The sequence continues at coordinate 9,934 of CABHPR010154360.1, read as the reverse complement.
TGGCCATTAGCTCAGGCCTATCATTGTCTAGCTCTTACTCTTATATTTAGCCCATTTCTATTAATCTTTACTTTGTCACGTGGCTCGTGGCTTACCAGTACTTTACATCTTCCTTGTCCTGGCAGCGGCTCCCACAGTCCCTTCTCAGCCTTCCTGTTCCCTCAATTCTCCTCTCTGTTAGTCCCGCCTATACTTCCTGTCTGGCTACTGGCCAATCAGTGTTTATTTATACAGAGCGATATCCACAGCACCCTGCTTCTATTGGCTGGTGGCTTCAGCTTCTATTCATTTATTATCTAGTACTACAGCAGTACTTATTATATGGAACAACTGATTATGTATGGTGTAATCCTGACACTAAATACAGTGAATTAAGTTAAATTTCATCAATTAAGCATAGAGGCCTCCATAAACAAGACTTCTCTCTTTTCAGATACCAGCCATAAGCTAGATGATGAGGATTTTTTTTTGACAAATTAACTTCAGTTTTGCAACATCCTCCTATCCACTCAAATTTCACAATTTGCTAGAAAAATATCCTACTTATTATAGTTTTATTATGAAAATACAAGTCATGATCAGGCTAGTGTGAAGATGGTCTAGAAAGTTTTGAAATGGAAAGCTTCTGTTCTCAGAATGTATTCTCCTGTCACATTGATTTGCATCATCACCCATGAAGTTCACCCAAACATCAAGTGTTCAGATATTAATGATTATGAGCTTTTAATACATGGTTGCTTGAATTGTTGGCCATATTTTTTAAATTCAGTCTGGACCCCTTCCTCAGAAATTGGAAGGTCAGACTGATAGTATAAGACTCAAAAATCCAATCTTTTAATTTCGTGGTTGATTCTTCCAAAATAGACAAGATTCATCCTCCAACTGTCCTGGGGCTCATCAGAAGTCACTGCACTAGCACAAACTCAAGTATAGTCTCGGTGAACTACCATGAATAAGAAATACTTTTCTATCACTTAGAAAATTCCAGAGTTTTAGAATGTTTCCTCTAGGGATCCATAATTAAAATCAGGAAAATTTATTATAGAATGGATTCCATTTATTTTGTTTTCTTTAGTGTTGTAACAATATAGTACACTTATGGAAAATTGGCTATGAGTTCAAACTGTTTTGCACAGTTTCACTGTTCTTTAAGTTTGTAGTATGACACCATGTAGTTTGATATATCTATGTAAGATTTAATATTTTACTCAATAACTTAAACTTTCAGTTGAAGATATTGACCTAATCCCTAAATGTTCAAATTCAAAGTTCAAAATATATCCATTAGCTGAGAATGCCCCTAATCATAATACTCAAAACAAGCATTGATCTGCTCTGTTCTACTAGACTTCATTAATTACACATCTGGTATAATATATAGGAAAATGTATAAATAATTGGACTAATTACATGAATACAGTTTTATCCCTAAATTTGGAAACTTGAGGAGGTCATGCTCCTGATACGTAGTAACATAATATGCACATTAGAACTAGTGAATACAAGTTTAATAAATTCTGAGTAACATTATTCTCCCTGGCTCTGAATGAACTACATAAAAAACTAAGAGAGAATGTAGCCTGTATTGATTGTGGTGTCAGTTACAAGATTGTCAAGATTGTCTCTAGTCATTGGAATGAACTACTGAAGAAGAGATTAATATAAGAAGACCAAGTTTGGGTAAGGAAATCAATAATGTCCTTTGGTAAATGTTCAATATCTAAGTAGGTAGTTTCATTTTCAATTCTTTAGTTCAGGTATTATTTTGGGATATATCATGATATATAAATGTTATTTGGATACTTGAGAGTACATGAGAATAACAAGAATATGAATATAAAAAGGAAATACATTTAAAGTTCTACACTGATATTATACTCCGTTATTAAGAAACTAAACTAGTGGGAACTCATGAAATTTAGCCTGCTGGGCAGTGGTGGTGCATGCCATTCATTCCAGCACTCTGGAGGCAGAGCCAGGTGGATCTCTGTGAGTTCGAGGCCAGCCTGATCTACAAAGTGAGATCCAGGACAGGCACCAAAACTACACAAAGAAACCCTGTCTCAAAAAAAAAAAAAACCAAAAAACAAAAAACAAACCAAAAAAAATGGGGCTGGAGAGATGGCTCAGAGGTTAAGAGCATTGGCTGCTTTTCCAGAGGTCCTGAGTTCAATTCCCAGCAACCACATGGTGGCTTACAACCATCTATCATGAGATCTGGTGCACTCTTCTGGCCTGCAGGCATACACACCAGCAGGATACTGTATGCATAATAAATAAATAAATAAATAAATAAATAAATAAATAAATAAATAAATAAAAAATCTTAAAAAAGAAAAAGAAATTTAGCCCAACACCTGTGGAGCCTTCATAGGACTGGACTAAACCCTCTGCATAAGGGAGACAGTTGTTTAGCTTGAACCACTTAAGGAACCCCCATGGCAATAGGACTCTGCTCTGCTGACTCCCCATGGGAGGCCTTACCTTCTGTAGGAGGGAATGGGGGTGGGTTGGCGGAGGCTGGAGGGGCGGGGGAATGGAATGTGATTGGTATGTAAAATGAATTAAAAAATTCTTAATAAAAAAAGAAATCAGGTTCAATAGAAAGATTTGGGAAAGTAGTGGTTATTGTGAATGACAAAAGCTTTCTCTTAGGTGGACATACTGGGAGTACTAAAGTCCAAGAAAATCCACAACCCCAGGCCAGTGATCTCTTGGTCCTTTATCTTAAAAATTAGAAGAATGGAATGTGAGTTTTAGAAAAGAGTTTATTATAGGATCATAGATGATAACTTGAGAGAGACCAGCAGAGCTCCTGTATAGCAAGAAATGGATGATCATCAAGCTGCCAGTTTGGAAGCTTTTAAAATAGGACTTATTGCAGAATCTAGGATGAGGCATCAAGGTGAATTGGCTGTTCCAGCTGGCCCAACCACACAGTGTGCAGGTGTCTGTCAGTTTCAGTCATATCCTCCTATATAGTTTCCAGGTGGTGATGTTTATGTCAGTGGTATAAAAGGAGAAGAAAGATAACAAATGAGAAGAAGAACTGGCTGCACTTTTGGCCATCTAAGCCATAGCCAAGCATTTCTCTCATTTCTGGTCAATGACAAAACTCAGAACAGGTGCATTCTTCAACCAGAGGAGCTGCTGCCTGAAATGACCTGATCGCTTTTTATAGCCTGATTTCATCAACAGGAATTTGAGAATTTCACCTCAGGGTATAGGAAGCTGAAGATATCATCAATTTCATCCTAATAAGAGAAAAGAGGAGAAATGGTAATAGGAAAAAGCAGAAAAAAGAGTATAAATGACAGACAAGTGTCCCAGATATTTTGGTTCAAATGGTTCTTTCTTTGATTACTTTTTTTTTTGGTTTTTCAACACAGGGTTTCTCTGTGTAGCTTTGGTGCCTTACCATGCCGGCCTCGAACTCACAAAGATCTGCCTACCTCTGCCTCCCGAGTGCTGGGATTAAAGGCGTGCGCCACCACCGCCCGGCCAATTACTATTATTTTTTGAGATTATAATAAATTACATCATTTACCCTTTCCCTTTGCTCCCTTCAAACTCCCTTATTTATGGCCCTTTGCTCTCTTTCAAATTCATGGCTTTTTTCATTAATTGTTGTGTCATACATATATGTATGTACATATATAATGCCAAATACTTAACTGCAACCTGCTCATTCTGTATAATGTTATCCGCATGCATGATTTCAGGGCTGACCATTTGGTATACAATAAGCAATTGGCATGATCTTCCTAGAGGGAAAAAATTTCCTGCTCTCAGCATTCATTTGTCTGAAGTTCTTTGTGTATGATTGAGACACCCTCCTATCCACTTGTCATCTTTACAATATCTGTTGTTGTTGTCCTTGTTCAGCTTATGTTTACACAATTATGATGATGAGATTTTTATGGGTGTAGCTTCTGAGAGAAATTATTGACAGACACAGTCTCACAGTAAACTCTCTTGTCCTCTGGCTCTTACCATTTTTCTGCCCCCTTTCCACAATGATCCCTGAACATTAGGTGTTGGTATTATATGGCAGATTTATCCCGTAGGACTGGGTTCGACAACTCTGAATTTTAATTTGTTGTGGTTTCCTGTAATGGTCTCTGTCTGTTGTAAAGATAAATTTCTACCAATGGCCACACTCTTAAAGAAAAGTGACTCTCATTCATCCTATAGCTTTCAACTGCCAATAGCACTTCAGTTAGTGATAGGGACTCAGGAACTCCTTTCATCTCTATACTCGAAATTTTAACTGGCAAATAGTTTGTGTAGGCCTGTGGTGGTAACCACAACTGGTACAAATTTATGTGTGCAACAACCATGACATGTCCAGAAGAGATCATTTCAAAACACTCTTCTCCATCCTCTAGATCTTTTTATCTCCTCTTTTGTGATGTTCCCTGGGCCTGGGGCTGGGGTGGTGTAGAGGTCCCAACTAGGGATGAGCACTCACAGTCACTCAGTCTCATCATTTTCAGCAGTAACACATCTCTGCATTAACAATTACCCACTGAAATTAAAAAGCTTCTTTGACCACAGCAAGAAACAGCATAAATCTATAGATATAAACATAAATATTTAGAAGATAGTTTCATGATATGGTCATTTAGAAAAACAGCATCACTAAATTCTCTCTTAAAGTCTACAATTTTCCTAGCCAAGGGTTTTGCATGTTTAGAAAGAAATTCCATCCTGCGGAGCAGGCCTCAAAATTAACCAAAAAAGCAGATGGTTATCCCCATATACAATCTTGCCACTATTGCACAAGTGAGTACAAGTTGCCTTGCAGGTCACTATTGTAACACACAGGGTACAATGGATAAAGTCATTGATGAGAATAATTAGGGTAAGTAAGAAATTTCAGCTGGATAATGAGAGAAGTGCGAGCACGAAGGATAATAAAAAAGATCGGGATCAAAGTACTCTATTGTCAAAGAACTGCTGCAATCAGGGTAAACATAGATAGAGGTGGAATATAGGATACAAGATACTGGGATGAAAGGATGATAGTTTTCCTTTTTCTTTTTTTCCCTTTTATTGAAAATAGACTTTTTCTCACATAATACACCCTATTTCCCCTCCGTCTACTCCTTACAGCTCCTCTCCACCTGCCCTCCCATCCAGATTCACCCCCACTTTGCCTCTCATTAGAAAAAAAACAGGCTTTTATGGGATAATAAATAAAATAAAAACTAACACATCAGAATTGGGCATAGCAAACAAACAGGAGGAAAAGAGCCCAAGAAAAGGCATGAGATATAGAAAACCACTTATTTACACACTCATGACTCCCATAAAAATATTAAACTGGAAGTCATAATATGTATGTTAAGGAACTGTAGGGTAAAAAGAAAAATATGTATGTATGTGACTAATATATATATATGACATATATAATAAAATAAAATCATAAGACAAAATTCAAAACAGAAAGCAACCTGATATGACACCTCCAGTGATGTCACTGGGTTTATTTTCTGTTGGCCATATACTATTGGACATGGAGCTGACCCTTAAGAGCTGTTTCTTTGACAAAAAATGAAAAGAAGGTTGAAGTAGAACATGTGAAAACTGAAGCTGTACAGGCTACAGCAAAAATACTGGAGGAAATGGAAAAGAAGAATGATCAGTTGAAGGAAGAGAAAGAGATAAGTTACCAGGAGCACATGAAACAGTTGACTGAGAAGATGGAGAAGGAACAGGCCCAGCAGAGAGAGGGACAACAGAGGTCCATTGAGCACAAATTTCAGGAACAGACCAAACTACTAAAGGAGCAATTCCATCAGGAGTACAATAACCTTAAAGAGATATAATGAATCTCTAGAAAGAAAACCACAGCACAAATGGTGTCATAAGCTAACAGTCTAAAGAATAGTGCAATCCTGCCACTCAAACAAAGCAGAGTTGAACAGGGTATAGAGTTTGGAACAAGTATCACTCCAGTTGATAATAACTGGGTCCTGCATCAGAAAACTAAAAATATACAAGGCAATCACTGAAATCATGTTGATCTTCCTATAAGATTGTGCATCAAGGATTTGTTTGACACCTCTACTGCAGGAGAGGTATCAGTAGCACTGCTCAGAAACAAGTTGTTTTCCCAGATGATCTCCAAGAGACAGATGGACACTGAGAACAGTCTTAAATTGTGGTGATAATGAGTAACCAAATTTTCCAGGGGCACGATGGCTCTGAAGGACAGAGATATCCAGCCTCATTTCTTACTGGAGACAATGGAAAGAGGTTCTCCATTATATATACAACATGATCTGTGAACATTTCTGATGAATAACCCTATCAACACACTCCATTATAAATCAAGACACCTGAAAGGAGATATAGAGAACACACACACACACACACACACACACACATATATATATATATATATATATATAAAATATCCATGAGAAGATGGAAAAATCCATTAGCATGACAAAGAGCTGGATCACAGATCCATAGACTGAAGAAGGAATTGTTTCAGTTCATGTAGATTGAAACTGTAATGGGACATTTCCAAACTTTAACAGTTGACTCTGGGTTACATTGTAACCTGATGATAGCTAAGCATAATGCATAGCAATATGTAACTTTAAAGATGAACTTCAAATGATGATGGGTAATCAGTTGATATCAAAGGTATTTTAATGATTTATCTGTAATCATAAACTTACACTACTCCTTTCCTATTATTAGTAGCTGGACTTAAAATCCTATCTATTTTCCACAAGCCAAATAAAGATTATTTTCCCATTTAAAAAAAAAAGAGTTGCTCCTTTTTCCAGTGAGGCTTCCTTGAAGGAAACTAAATTTTACTTTGCAAGTGGCTATCAATTGGAGATTTCTACTATAATAGGGATGGGGGCATGTGTCCACTTCTCACTTCAGCTGTAGGACCTCAACTGGAAAAGACATGTGCCAGCCCTGTACATGCTGCCTCAGTCTCTGTGAGTTCATATGCACCTTGATCACGTTGATTTAGAGGGTGTTGTTGTCTTGGTGTCACCCATCCCCCCCTGCCTTTTACATTTCTTTTTGCCCCCTCTTCTGAGAGTTTTGTTCTCTGAGCCCCGAGAGGAGGGATTTGATGGAGATACCCTGTTTAGGGCTGAGTGTTTCAAGGTCTCTCATTCTCTGCATGCATAATGTCTGACTGGGTTTCTATATTTCTTCCCATTTGCTGCAGAAGGAAGCTTCTCTGATGAGAGATGAGCAAGGCACTGATTCTATGAGTATAGCAGAATGTCATTGGGAGTCATTTTATTGCTACATTTTGTTGTTTATTTTTTCCATCTAGGTCCTGGGCTATCCAGGCTCAGGTTCTTGGTCATCCAAGAAGTGTGAGGCATGGATTCCAACTTATAGAGTGGGCCTTATGTCAAATCAGATATTGGTTCCTTACTTTCATAAATTTTGTACTACTATTTCACCAGTATATCTTACAGGCAAGACAACATTGGATGATTTGTGATTGGGTTTGTTTTTATGTTTTTCTTTCAGTATCATGCACATTAACTTCCTGTATCAAAAACACTAGCATGTAGGGGAGAAGGCTCTATGTAGGCACCAGCTTAACTTTCATATATTCCCTGAGCTGTGTAGGTGTTGTCTTCAGCAATGGGGCCTTTCTGTCAGGTTCCCATGGTACTCTTTTGCCCGACAACTCAACTAGATGTAACACAATACTGGGACTGGAAACTTCATTTGGTAACAAAAGATGGCCAGGTGGGGCTCTGACTCCCTCATTGTTTGGCAATCTCATGTAGATCACCTTCATATATGTAAATATATTTAGAAAGCTTCTATTGTATTAAGTTTGCATACTAACCCTCAAATGGACCTAAATTTTAACTGTCTCTTCCAATATTCCTTATCTAGTACCCCTTTCCTCCTTCTCTCAACATTATCCTCCTGTTCCAGTATCTTCCCCCCATCCATACATATAACTCTCTATTCTATTTCCCTTTTATAGGGAGATCTGTCTGCCCTCCACCCCCCACCCCCGGCCCCAGTCTCTTACTCTATACGTAACCTCTTTGGTTTAATGGATTGTAGCTTGGTTATCATTGACATAAGAGCTAATATCTACATATAAGAGAATAAATAACATACATGTCTTTCTAGGTCTGGGTCAATTCACTCAGAAGATGACTGTTTCTAGTACCATACATTTACTCATGAATTTCAAGATTTTTTTTAATTGTTGAGTTAAAAAAAAGTTGTTTAAATGTACCACATTTTCTTTATCCATTCTTCCATTGAGGGGCATCTAGGTTGATTCCAATATCTGGCTCTTATGAATAGAGCACCAATGAATGTAGTTGAGCAAGTGTCTCTGTGGTAAAATGAAGCAACTTTTGGGTATATGCTCCAAAGTGGTAGAGCTTGAGGTAGACTGATTCCCAAGGATGATAGTTTTTCTTAATTATAAGTTGTAGATAATGCATGACCACATAGATTGGGGTAGATTAAAGAAGTTAATGAGGAAATGAGAGTTTGGGTTACTGAATACAGTGTTTTTAACTTTGTAATCTCTAACAACCATAGCAAGAGTGGCGAAACACAGGACAGACTAGATTTGTCAAGGGTTTATATCTTTAAGAAATAAAATGTAATAATTTGGGAGCTCTATGATGTATCAACATCATGTTAGAGGTCATGCAATATTTTATCCTCAGAAAATTGCTATTGATATATTGGAATTTACTGAAATGCAAAGAATCAAAGAAAATTCTCATTCTTTGCCTAAATTACACAAACGGGCAAGGAATTTAAGCTAATAGAAAATAAGAACAACCCTGAAAAGCAGATGCTTGGTTTAAAATGCAAAGGAAAGCTTTTAAAGCAATTGCAAAGCAATTCATGAGAAAGTCTAATCACAACGATTTTATAATCTTTAAATGTTCTGTAAATATTAAAAGCTTTCTTAATTTTAGTTATAAATGTACACAACAATAAGAATAATGGTACGTAAACTATGAAGAACATGAGAAATGGGCCTGGAGAGATGTCTCAGTGATTAAGAGTACTGGCTGCTCATGTAGAGGACCCAGGTTTGACTCACAACACCCACACAGCAGCTCTCAAGCATCTGTAGCTCCAGTTACAGGGGATCTGATGGTCTGTTCTGGAATCTGCAAGCACAAGACACACATGTAGTGTACAGACATACATGCAGGCAAAATACACATATAAAAATGTGTACTTAGTATATAGTAAACCCTGAGAAAATTTTGTATTTGAAAGAAATCTTTTCCAGTGTATTTTAAACAAGGACATTATAGTATTTCTACTAAACTAAACTTACAACCAAGTAAGAACTATGTCTTCTTGGATGAAGCTTTCATCCTATTTTTGAAGTATAGATGCATTTTTAAGTATAATTTCTATCTAGGCTACTGTTGTGCTCTCAACATCATCAAATACCTCTCAGAATTGCTTTAATGTGAAATAATTTATTCTAGTGTCACTTCTGATAGTATATCTTTATTTTATTTAGTATACTTTCCTCATTATGTAGACAAATTTGTATTTACTCAGTTCCCCCTTCTCTCTCCTTCCTCTCTCTCCATTCCCCACCACCTGTATGTGAAAAATAATATCATCGTTCTCATGCTTAGCTGTTTCTTCTATAGTTCCATGTATCTTTTATCTGATTCCCACAAAGTCCTTTGTACAATGCCATAATATTTTTCTATTTTACATGTATATTACTCCTATCATTTCCTGATAATAGGCATAAAATTTTGCAATTTGACATATTACATCACACTTTTCCAAAACTTCAGTGAACTTATGGAATTACATGATATCCAACAGTAGATAGCATTGGTAGCCAGTGAGAAAGTCTACCATAGTTAATGAAGATTAAATTTTAAACAGTTTTCTGTTCCAAAGTCTGGAGTCATTGTGATTG
>CABHPR010154359.1:31807-43530 GCA_902168415.1 Peromyscus melanophrys | reverse complement strand
ACACACACACACACACACACACACACACACACACACACACACACACGCCATGTTTCCTTTGCGGGGAAACAATGTAAAGCACAGGCTTCCAAGGATAGCTGTGTGGGTCGGTCGCTCACTGTAGTTGTTCCAGGGGACTGATCATTCCCACACTATCAGCTCATTTCCAGCAGGCAAAGCAGCTTCCACAAGCAGTAGGAAACCCAGGTGACAAACAACTTTTCAGCAGGGGGCAATTGGGCCAGAAGATAGTAAGGGGTAAGAGGCAACAAAAACGGCCACTGCTTCACAGGCCTGAGAACTGAAGAAAGAAACTTTTTGTTGTTGTTGTTTTGTTTTGTTTTGTTTTTCTAGACAGGGTTTCTCTGTGTAGTTTTGGTGCCTTTCCTGGAACTCACCCTGTAGCCCAGGCTGGCCTCGAACACGCAGAGATCCACCTGGCTCTGCCTCCCGAGTGCTGGGATTAAAGGCGTGCGCCACCGCCGTCAGGCAGAAAGAAACATTTTAGGGACCTGTTTGGAAGCTAAGTAGACTTTGCTTCTGTCCACAAGGAGTGGGTGTACAAGTAGAGACAGGAAGACACAGTCTAGACAAAACAGAGACTTTCATTCTTGGTAATTCTATGCGATACTGTATAACTGATCAACAAATGTCATTGGCAGAGCCTACCTCTGGTTAGTTTCTATACCAATGCCATCGGAGTGAACAGAACATGTGGACAACGGCCAGCAACTTTGAAGGGCTCCCTAGCAAGGCCTGGACCATTGTGCTATCTCTCACCGAGTTTGGACTTGAGCAGTAGACTAAAGACTAGGGTGATAGCTCTTTCAGTGTCCTAGATGTCAGACAGCTGAAACCGACAGGAAGACCTCCAAAAGAAGGAGAGTTCTTGAAGGCTATGGGATACTCCACAGACATGTGGGAAGGTAGCAGGGCTCCCAGGCAAGAACATTCTGGTGAATGGGGAGGTGCAGGCCAAAGAACGGGACTTTTGGATAGTCTGTGCCAACTTCTGTAGGACACTGTCCTGGCTCGACTCTTGAGGCTGCCACCCACCATGATGCCACTGTTCCTGCCTCTTTATGACATCGCTTTGAGATCCTGCCTCCTGGGGACAGGAGGTTCCAGCACAGAGCCTTGGCCATGAGCTTTTCTTTTTCCTTTTTAAAAGATTTATCTCTACTATTTTAAAATTATGTGTACATTTGTGCATATCTCTGTGTGGGTATGTGAATGTAAGTACAGGGGTCTGGAAGAGGGCACTAGATTTCCTGGAGCAAGAGTTTCAGGCAGGGGGCTGGAGAGATGGCCCAGTGGTTAGAGCCCTGACTGCTCTTCCAGTGGACCCGGGTTCAAATCCCAGCACCCACGTGGCAGCTCACAACTGTCTGTAACTCCAAGATCTGATACCCTCACATACATGCAGGCAAAACACTAATGCACATAAAAATAAAAACAAACAAACAAACAAATAAATAAATAAAGAGTTCTAGGCAGTTGTGAGCTGTCTAATGTGAGTGCTAGGAACCAAACTTGGGTACCCTGGAAGAGCAGTACAAACTCTTAACTACCGAACACTCTTTGGCCCCAGCCTTATCTCTTCTAACTGGGAGTAAGAATCTGTCCTTCTTCAAATTGGGAATGCCTCTGTGGAAGATGATATTTGTCCCTGGCACACAGATGGCAGTAGATTCTAGACTGGGGAAAAGTGGGGGCATGCATTTACTCTGGTGACTCCGGGTATGTTCACTCAGTCTCAGGATAGTGGAGACAATGGGTAGGCTGGTGGTCTTTCAGCCTGTGGAGTGAGTGGGTGCCTTTGATCAGGTATCCCTATGAGGCTCAGATGGCACCAAGACATAGGAAGAGGTGGACTAAGGAATCCTGAGCATTCTGTTTTTTTGTTTTTTGTTTTTATTTGGTTTTTCGAGACAGGGTTTCTCTGTGTAGTTTTGTGCCTTTCCTGGTTATCTCTCTGTAGACCAGGCTGGCCTTGAACTCACAAAGATCCGCCTGGCTCTGCCTCCCCAGTGCTGGGATTAAAGGCATGCGCCACCAACGCCCGGCTGAGCATTCTTATCTGTTACTGAATGACATGTGACTCCAGAATAGTGGTTAACTCTGACAGTTGACAGGCATGATGGATGGCTCAGGCCTTTAATCCCAGCACTTGGGAGGCAGAGGCAGACAGGTCTCTGAATTCAAAGCCAGTCTGGTCTACAGAGAGAGTTCCAGGACAGCCAGGGCTACACAGAGAAACTCTGTCTCGAAAACCAAACCAAACCAAAACCAACCAAACAAGCAAACAAAAAACCTCTGACAGTCCCTGGGGCTGCTGGATAATCTGAGGATTGAGTAAATTTAGCCAGGTAGTTCTCCAGAGGGGGGTCTCGGGCTACAGTGACGTGGTGGCGGGATTGGAGTATCTCAAAGGCTTTCTTCCTCTTGTGTCTGGTCCCTAGACCCAAACAACTCCAACAGATCTAGGTAGAAGAAGCAGCTGGCGCTGTTTAGGCCTTTCACTATATCTTCCTGTGGTCTCCCTACAGGGCTTCCCAACATGGCTGTTCATGGCCAGGGGGTTTTCCTGCACCAGTTCTCACTTTCCAAGAAAGATGAAGTATTGCCTCCACCGTGTTCTCTTCGTTTGAGATAGGCCAGCATGTGTTCAAGAGGAGGGGGACTGGACATCATGTCATAGAATTTGTGGACACGCTTAAAACCATCACAAGGAGACAGGAGGTGGGCAGCATTCACTGCTTTTTGAACTGTCCAACTGGACCGATTTGTAGTTCGCTCCCCATTTGCTACTCGGCTGCCCGTTTCCCGTGGTTCAGAAAGGCTGCGGTTTTCGCTCCTAGCAGCACGTTAGGACGTAAAACGTTTGCCACTTGCGAACTACACCTATGGACTTCAGCTAATCCTGCTTCATCATTGTGCCAGGAGAGCTCATTCCAACTGAAACTTCACTATTGGTTTTTAATTTTGGTGCCATTTTTCAAGCTGATGGTTCTTCTGGCTGACAGTAAATTACCCAGGGTGCAAATTAAATACAGTAGAATTGCTAATCAGGTCATTAGAATATGTGGACAGAAGGGAATCTATGAAAACTGTCAGACCTGGGTGGGCTCGCTCCTTGCCTTTGGTAGGGAATTTGTGACTTTAAACGGTCCTGTGGATGAGACTGATACAGATCTCAATAACAGATGCCTGCAGACTGCTGGAGACAGCGAGACACTGTATGTAGAGCCTGCCTTCCCACACTGGTCTGGCTGGTTTCTCTCTGCAGGAAAACGTCTTCTAAGTCTTCAAATGTCCTCCACATTTCCCATGTTCTTCCCCTATGAGGAAACGCTGAGTTCTCATTCCCCAAAGAGCTGGCGTAGTGAGCCATGTTTTCAGCATTCTAAATTTAGAAGGAAGGCGAGAATGCGCTAGTGGGTTCTCTCTCTCCAGTGTTCTCAGCAAAGCAAGAAATGACTTCTCTGTTGAAGTCTTCAGGGCACATGTTTAGTCACAGTTCAGCAAACAGACTGGTGAGCCTCTTCCTAAGGGCACATCACTTGATGCCAAAGTGTGTTTCTGGAAAGCAGGGAGTGTCCAGCCTTCAGGGATGATGGGATACAGTCTTCGAGGGTGAAGATACAAGCCAGTTGCTGTGCATTAATGCTATCTGGTGTGCCAGGAATACCCCATTTCCAGTGAGGGGGCACTCTGTCTCAATCAGTCACAGAGACCACTGACAGAGGCCTGCCAGCTACATCTGACTGCTTGAGATGCTTACCAGAACAGCCCTATGAGGTGAGGATTACTGTCACCCCAACTTTGTGAATGGCAATTTGGGGACTAGAGAACTTTCCTGGGTTTGTCCAACAAGTTGGAGGCAGGGCTAGAGTGATCAGATTAGCTGCTATAGACAGAGAAGAAACAACACATCACCACAAGGCTTACACAGAGACATTTTCTTCCTTTCTCTCTCTTCCTTCCTTCCTTCCTTCCTTCCTTCCTTCCTTCCTTCCTTCCTTCCTTCCTTCCTTTCTTTCTTTCTTTCTTTCTTTCTTTCTTTCTTTTGTTTTTTGTTTATTTGTTTGTTTGTTTGTTTGTTTTGAGACAGGGTTTCTCCGTGTAGCCGTGGCTGTCCTGGAACTCACTTTGTAGACCAGGCTGGCCTCAAACTCACAGAGATCTGCTTGTCTCTGCCTCCCAAGTGCTGGGATTAAAGGCATGCTCCATTAAACCCAGCAGTATTCTTTCTTATAAAAACAAAATTTTGGGCCAGTGAGATGGTTCATTGGGTAAAGGTGACTGCTGCCAAGACTCCTAATCTGGGTTCCATCTCCTGTTTCTACATGATAGAGTCAAATTGTCTTCTGACCTCCATGTCTACATCATGGCACATACACATAACCTCCACATATTTGCACACAGTAAATAAATAAATGTGTAATAAAAAAAATCCCGAAGTTTAGAGGCAGTCTAGTGACTCATTCATTGGCCACTCAAGGGCCTCCTAGCTTGTTATTCGGTGTGCTATGCAGACTTTCTCTCTAGAACAAATACCTGAGAGACACAATTCAAAGGAAGAAAGCTTTATTTGGGTTTCAGCAATTTTAGCCCCTGGTCCCCTGACTCTGTTGTTGAGCTGTGGAATGGCAGAATATTATGGCTGGGACATGCAGAAGCAGAGCTGGTGGTCACAGTGTGGTGATCAGGAAGTAGAGAGAGTAATAAGGAGTCAGCGCTGAGATGTACTCACTTCCTCCAACTCTGGGCATGTCCTCCCAGACACGCTCAGAAGTGCTCCTTACTGTCTCCTGGGTATCTCTGAATGTCACCAAGTTAGGAAGACTCACCATCGACATATGGTCTGTGCACCAGCTTATCAGAAAAAATCCAGGACTGGAATATCAAACAATGGATTCTTTTGAGTGTAAATATATTGTATACATGAAATAAGCAAGTCAAGGGGCTGGTGAGGCTGGTTAATGAGTTAGGATTCTTCCCCCACGGCTGATAACTTGAGTTAGGTGCCGAGGACCCAGAAGGCCAAAGGAGACAGCTGATCTCCGCACCCTCACCAGAGCAAGTGTGTTCTCACCCCCCACATAAAATAAATAAACATCAAAAATGAAGTAAAAATGAAATTAAAAAAAAGAATTGTGCTTGCTAACTCTGGCAACCCCACCTCTATCCTACAGTTCAAGATGCCTCCTTGAATATCAACTTTCAGGACCCCATCTTAGGCTGCAGGAACGAGGGAGGTTGAGGAAGGTTCAGAAAGGGAGTTCAAACACCCTTCTTGGGGCTTGGAGATGTAGCTCAGTGGAGCGACATTTGCCTAGCATGAGCATAGCCTGGATCCCTTCTCAGCTCTTCAAAAAACACAGGACACGGAAATCACACACCAAACTGCTTTTTACTTTCCATTGGTCACATGTGGTTTTGCTTGATTCAGGGAAGTGAGCCTTGTCTTCCAAACAGCCTCCGCTCAGCTCACACTCTTGGACCTCTGTATTAAGAAAATAGAGAGCCTGGGCAGCAGTGGTGCACACCTTTAATCCCAGCACTCCGGAGGCAGAGTTCGAGGCCAGCCTGGTCTACAGAGCGAGATCCAGGACAGGCTCCAAAACTACACGGAGAAACCCTGTCTCGAAAAAACCAAAAAAAAAAGAAAAGAAAAAGAAAAAGAAAAGAAAATAGAGATTCCTTTAGCCTCTGCCACCTGGCATTTAAAACCAAGTTACAGGCCTTTCTAGTATTGAGGTTTGGTCTTCCTGTAACCTGCCTCTTCTCCACTTCACAAAAGAAAGGGTCAATTAGACCCAGTTCCACCCAGACCCCTTTGGCTCCTGATATTTCAGGGCCCCCCTGGGCCTCTGCTCTGGCAGCTCAGTGTGCTTGCAGCTGACAGCCTGCACCTGTGACAGGCTCCAGGGCCTGCCCTTAGGTGACTGGAGCCCTGTTCGCCACACCTGGGAATTCACATGGCCTGTGGCCAGTGTCTCACTAGGCAGGAACACACAAGCCCAGCTCCCTTGGCAGGGGTCAGGACGGCACTCAAGTGTCATCTACTTCACTGAGGGTGAGCCTTGTGTCTTGCCACTCCTGGGCTCTCCCAGAAGCGTGTCTTCATAGACCCCTGGCACACAAACCCTCCTCACGGTGGCCCAATGACTTAGGACAAGGGAAGCCCTAGAAAATGTAACTAGGAAGTAGCCTGTCACTCGGGAAGACATCTTTTGTCGTTGAACACCCCTCTGTGAGGAAGAGGGTTGAAGAGACTTACCTTCAAAGTCCTTGGACTTGGATCACGTCATACCCAGTTTTACCTGCAAATCTTGAGCTGTGACAATTGGTGCTGAGTTGGACATTTACTATTTTTATTCATCTTTCCTCCAAGCTGTCTGTTTCTCTAGGAATGTAGTTGGATTGGGCCAGGAAAATGGTATTTGGAGTTTTAAATATGAAGAGAATCAAAGACGGGGGGTGGGGTGGGGGGGTGGGGGGTGAAGCTTGCTGGAAGTCCATATGCCTCGAATGCATGAGGCCCTGGGTTCCATCATAGAACTGAAAGAAATTAAAGGAAAAAGGTAGAAGAGATTTGTTCATGTAAAAATTACTATATTTGACTAGGTATGGAGGCGCACACCTTCCATCCTAGCCCTTAGAAAGTAGAGGCAGGCAGATCTCTGAATTCGAGGCCAGCCTGGTTTACTTAGTGAGTTCCAGGCCAGCAGAGCTACACAAAGAGACCATGTCTCAAAAAATGTACTACATTTAATGTACTATTCTGTGTCCCTTGTGTGTTTCACTATGTAGCTCTGGCTAACCTGGACCTCATTTTATAGACCAGGCTGGCCTTGAATTCAAAGGCCAGGGTATTCCTCAGTGTGTGTTCTAGTTTGAGCTCTGTTTGCTGTGGTAAAACAGTCCAACCAAAAGCAACTTGAGGAGGAAAGGGCTGGTGCGGCTTATACTTCCAGGTCACAATCCACTGTTGAGAGAAGTCAGGGCCGGGGCTCGAGGCAGGAGCCACAGAGGAATGTAGGACTGCTTCTTTCTGACTCACTCTCTAGCTTGCTCCTTGCCTGTGCTTGGCTGGCTGTCTATTTTTATATATATATGAAAGGCAGGGGTGAGGGAGGCATGTGCATGTGTGTGCAGGTATCTGAGGAGTCCAAAGGAGGGTTTGGCTAAGAGCACTTGCTACCCATGCAGAGAACGTAGGTTTGGTTCCCAGCACCCCCAGGAGAACTCACAACTCTCTGTCACTCCAGTTCAGGGGATCGATCCATTGCCTTCTCCTGGTCTCCACACACATACATATATACAAACACTCATACACACACAGGATTTTTGAAAAAATAAGTATTCTTTTTCATTTCGGAACTGTATCTGTGTATTGAATTTTTGTCTGAGATGTTCCTTTGTTTTTAGCATTTTAACGATGTTTTGTTGTCCTCTGACTTTTATGGTTTCTGATGGGAAGTCTTTGTTCTATTGAAGGCAATGTTTCTAGTTTTTCTGGTTGCCTTTATGATTTTCTCTTTGTTTTCGACTTTCAGCAATCTGAATGAGATATGCCTAGGGTTTTGTTTGTTTGTTTGTTTCTGTTTTGTTTTGATTTGATTTTGTTTTCACCCTGCTTGGTCTTTTCTTAGCTTTGTGAATCTATGGCTTGGCACCTGCCGTTAATTTTGAAAAATCCTCAGTCATTATTTATTCAAAAATTCCACCTGCTTTCTTCTCTCTTCTCCTTCCGGGATTCCTGTTCAATGCAGCTGACAACATCCCATGGCTCTCGGATGGTCTGCTCGGATCCCCTCCACTTCCCTTTGCTGTGTTATTTCCTCAGCCCGCTGATGAGCTCATCAAACAGAAGTCATCATTTCTCGCATTTCCCTCTGTCTGCCCTCTTCGCATCTTTCCCTCACTGTTATAAAACACCTGACCAAAGCAACCTAAGGTGGCGGCGGGGTTGGTTTTAGCTTTCAGCCAGATGTGGTAGTGCACGCCTTTAATCTCAGTACTTGGGAGGCAGAGGCAGGCGAACTCTGTGAGTTCGAGGTCAGCCTCATCTATATAGTGAATTTCAGGACTGCTGGGGATACATAGTGAGAACTTCTTTCAAAAAAAGTATTGTTTTGAATTTGTCCAGAGGAATAAAGTCCTTCGAGACAAGCAAGGCAAAGCAGCAGACAGACAGAGAGGGCATAGGGGCTGGCTGCTTACATTGCATCCACACTTCGGAAGCACAGAATCATGGCCGTGGGCTGTGACTCAGCTCCCTTTCTCTACAGACTCTCAGTCAGGGAACCATACCACCCACAGTGGCATGTCAATCAGCATAGTCAAGATTTCCCCTTCTCCTGGGCATAATCAGAGGCCCGTCTTCCAGTGATTCTAGGTCTTGGTCAAATTGGCAATTAACAGTAACCATCACATTCCCCCTTACATTTTAGCGTCTGCTAAAATGCCCATGACCTTGTATGCTGCCCACGAGCGCTTATATTCCCTCTCTCTTGGGAGGCACTCACATATAGCCTGAGAATTCTGGTCAGGAGCTTACTCCATGACTTCATCTCTCTAATGAGTTCTCAAAGTTCTGATGTGCAGATGCTCCCACGGGTGGGGGCCGTGCTTTGACCAGCTTTAACCGCCTAAGAGGACTGCTCCCGTATGAAAAATACTGGGAATAATTTTCTAGTTACTTATTGGTTCTTTCAGAGCCCTTCCTTACATAACCACATCAAGACTCCATTATTTACTTGGGGGAACTGAAGAGGAAATGCTGAGCTGTCTGGAGGGCTGGCTTAGACGCAGTGGTGGGCCGGCTAGTTTATGTCCACTTGACACAAGCTAGAGTCATCTGAGAGGAGGGGGACTCATTTGAGAAAATGCCTCCGTAAGGGAAGATCAGGATACAGACAAGCCTGTAGGACATTTTCTTAATTAGCAATTGATGGGCTAGGATTGATGGGGGAGGGCCCAGCCCCTTGTGGGTGGGCTCACTCCTGGGCAGGTGGTCCTGGGTTCTATAAGAAAGAAGGATGAATCAGGTGGTGGTGGCGCACACCTTTAATCCTAGTACCTGGGAGGCAGAAGCAGGCAGATCTCTGTGAGTTCGAGGCCAGCCTGGTCTACAGAGTGAGTTCCAGGACAGCCAGGGCTACACAAAGAAACCCTGTCTTGAAAAGCCAAAACAAAACAAAACAAAACAAAAAACCAAAACCAAAACCAAAACCAAACCAAACAAACAAACAAAAAAAAAAAAAAAAGGGAAAGAAAGCAAGAGGGTGAGCAGGCCACGAGGAGCAAGCCAGTAAGCAGCACCCTCCCATGACCTCTGCATCAGCTCCTGCCTCCAGGTTCCTGCCCCGACTTCCTTCAGTGATGAACAGTGCTGTGGAAGTGTAAGCCAAATAAACCCTGTCCTCCCCAAGTTGTTGTGGTCATGGTGCTTCGTCACAGCAATAGCAACCCTGACTAGGACAAGTGGCACTGGGTATAAAATCACGGATCTAGTTTTATACGTGTTCCGTGTCTGTAACAAATGCCTAAGACAGTCAACTTATAAAGGGCTAGGGGTTATTCGGGCTCACGGTTTTGGAGGGTTCCATTACAGCCTGCCGGCTCCTTTCCTTGGGCCTGTAGAGGGGCAGCTCCTCTGCTGGAGATTGTGTGGTGGAGCAAGCTGTCCACCATGTGCTAAGGAAACAAGAGATCAAGAAGAGGGTCTCAGCTGCTAGGATCACCTTCAAGGGCACACCCCCAGGAACTTACTTTCCCCAGTTAGTACCTACAGCCTGGTAGCCTCTGAAGTTTCCCAATAGCACTAAGCTGGGGACAAAGCTTTTGATATGTGGGTCCTTGGGGCCAAATGATAACATATGTCATCCTCAGTTGCAGGGGTGATTGAGTCTTTAAAACAGAAGTGGTGTGTGTATGTGTGTTCATGCACACACACATGTGCACCTAAGTGCAGGCCTTAAGAGGCCCTGCCACCTCTATTTTTGCCTGGGAGGATTTTCAGGTCATACATGAAGGAGCTCAAGATACCCTGTTAGAGAGAGGAACCACTTGGATGGGAACCAAGGTCCCATATCTATTAAAAAGCTCCACTAACCCCACAGAGAGAGGCTCAGTATTTCCAGTTAGCCCTGGTCATCTGAACCACCCCCAACAGAAGCTTTGTTTGTGTGAGGGAGGCCATTTCGGGTTTCCAGCTCTGGCCAAGATCCTGTAGAAAGTACCACATGAAACACAGATGCCTAACACAACTATGAGAAACCAAAATGCAGTTGCTTCAGGCTGTCAAGTTCTGGAGTCAGTTGTTAGGCAGCGAGAGCTAACTGATACAAACAAGATTCTCCTTTTGGGGGTGGG
Source organism: Peromyscus melanophrys (assembly GCA_902168415.1). NCBI lineage: Eukaryota > Metazoa > Chordata > Mammalia > Rodentia > Cricetidae > Peromyscus > Peromyscus melanophrys. Next base: position 33,144 of record CABHPR010154359.1, on the reverse strand, counting down.
AGCAGGGGACCGAGGGAGGAGGCTGGAGAAATAGCTCAGCAGATATAAGCACCTTCTGAATTCTAACCCTTAGTTCTCATGGAAAACAGCACAACCATGGGAACTCCAGCGTGGGGCGGGGCGGGGGCGGGGCTCGCGGGGCTCGGGACCCGAGGATCACTGGGGCCTACTGACTGGTAGCTTAGCTCTAGGCTCAGTTCATGTGTCAGGGAAGAAAAGCAGAGAGTGGAAAAAAAGAGCAGGACACTTGATGTCCTTTAGCCGCTCTGCCTGCATGAACACGTGCATCTGTGTACATGCCTGAGCACTGGCATGTGTGTGTCTATGTACCTGTATGTGCACACACACACACACACACACACACACACACACACACACACGAGAGAGAGAGAGAGAGAGAGAGAGAGAGAGAGAGAGAGAGAGAGAGAGAGAGAGAGAGAGAGAAACTAATTAATAAAAAATCCTTTTAAAGGCTGGATTTGTTAGCTGGGTACACGGCCACCTGAAGTTAAAAATTACACTTCTCAGCTTTGCCTGCAGCTAAATACGGCTCTGTGGTTAAGTTCTTGCTGATGGGGTGTAAATGGAAAGGGTGTTTGCTGCTTCCAGGATAGACTTCTTTGGGGGGGGCCATCATCGTAGCCAGATGCCAGAATTAGTGTGGTAATTGAAGAGACGGCATGTTCAGTTCCTAGCTCCTTGCTGCTTTCGGCCTTACCTCAGTGGGATGTAGCTTGCTTTTGGTCGTGTCAGGAAAAAATAAGCCAAACAGCACATAAAACACTGTAGTTTAGGTAGTGTGCTTACTGATCAAAAAGCCAATGAAGTCAGCCCTGGGGAAAAGAGAAAGCTAAAACGACAGGCACCTGTGGGAACAGCGCCTTTGTCGTCCTTGTGCGTGTGTGTATGTGAGTTTGCCTGTGTGCATGTGTGTGCATGTGTGTGTGCGTGTGTGTGTGCGTGCAGAGGTCAGAGGATGGCAACGGGTTTCAATGGCTCTTCATCTTGTTCCTCTTTTCTTTCACCTTCATTTTTGAGACAGGGTGGCTCACTGATCCCAGAACTTATCAATTCAGCTAGACTGCCTGTTTAGCAAGCCCCTAGGAATCGCCTGCCTCCACTTACCCAGGGCTGGGTTTTCAGGTGTGTATGGCCATGTGTGGGTTTGTTTTCTTTCTTTCTTTTTCTTTCTTTCTTTCTTTCTTTCTTTCTTTCTTTCTTTCTTTCTTTCTTTCTTTCTTTCTTTCTTTCTTTCTTTCTTTCCTTCCTTCCTTCCTTCCTTCCTTCCTCCTTTCTTTCTTTCTTTCTTTCTTTCTTTCTTTCTTTCTTTCTTTCTT
>CABHPR010154359.1:4833-25571 GCA_902168415.1 Peromyscus melanophrys | reverse complement strand
CACACACACACACACACACACACACACACACACACACACACACACACTCATAAGGGTATCTGTACTCATCTGGTATACACACACACACACACACACACACACACACACACACACACACATAAAACAAAACAAAAAGTTAAAAAATAAAGCAAGGAAGCACTCAGGAGGCAGAGGCAGGTGGATCTCTGAGTTTGAGGCCAACCTTGTATACATAGTGGGTTCCAGGCCAGACAGGGCTACACAGTGAGACTCTGTCTCAAACAAAAACTAAAACAAACACTGCAAACAAGAGAAAAAATTAGGGGGACTATTTAGGAATTGAGGTGATCAATCATGGGGTGGGAGGACAAGACAGGGTAAAGGGGGGGAATATGATAAAGCACAATGTGTATAGGTGGCAAAATGTCACCAGGAAACCCATTATTTTGTACAAATAATATATCCTAATAACCGAAAACTGGGGAAGTCATTACTAATTTACAGGAAGAGATCCAGTCATTTACTCATTTATTTATTCCATTAATATTTATTGGATGTTGACCTAAGCCAAGTTAGTCATGCATCACCTGAAAGTTCTTTCTAACATGTCCTCCAGTATCTGGCAGGAGCCAAAAACCACACTGGCTGTTTCAACAGAGAGAATTGGCTCTGGGAAATTGTTAGCTAAGTATAAGGAATTATTAACAAGGCACCGAGGAGCCAACGGGCAGGGAGTGGAGAGAAAAATCAAAGGAATCATAGAAGTAACACCTTCAGGAAGCAGCTACCAGTCTTGGGAGAACAAAGAGGAAAGCAAGAAGTCTTTGACGAGGGACATGGGGCTGAGACCCAGAGGCCTGAGCAAGGGACATTTGCCTGCTGTCGCTCATGTCACAGACCTCTGAGAACAGGCTCCTGTGGGAGGTGATGAGCTGACTCTTCACTAGCGGGGGGGTGCTGGCAGTTGTTGGACTTAGGCCACAGCTCTCTGTAACTCCAGTCAGTTCTAGGGGACCTGATGCCCTTTCCTGGCCTCTGAGGGTACTAGACATGCTTGTGGCATGCAGCCATCGGTACAGGCAAAATACCCAGATGAATAAAATGAAACTTGATCATTAAAAAAAAATCCACGCCTAACATTTGTCATACTAATTAACATGTCACCAGTTTCAACAATAAAAACTCACTTCTAATCTGGCTTTCATTTTGCTAATTAACAAAGCCTCAGGTATTGATAAGTCCTTGTGCTTGGCCTTTCAGATACCAAGCCAACTGCCTAGCTGGAGAGGGAATTATTTTTTTAAATTAGATTTATTCCCTTTATTGTATGTATGAGTGGTTGGTCTGCATGCATGTATATGCACCACATGCATGCTTAGTATCCACAGAGGTCAGAAGAGGGTGTTGCATCCCCTGGAACTGGAGTTACAGATCATTGTGAATCACTACATGGGTACTGGGAATCGATCCCAGGTCCTCTGCAAGAGCAACAAGTGCTCTTAACCACTGAGCCATCTCTCCAGCCTCCAGAGGGGATTTTTGATGAGGGTAAATGGCTGCCTCAAGACTGGAGCTTCAACTAACACACACTCGGGTGTCATTCCTCAGAAGCTGTGCACCTTGTTTTCTGAGACATCTCTCACTGGGACCTGGGGTTCACCCAGTATGCTAGGCTGGCCAAGCTATCGCCCCAGTCCCACAGGTGCACATTATAACCAGCACTGTTTATCCTGGGCACCACGGGGAATCAGTCCTGGATAAGCTGTAGCCTCTGCTGTCCAATAAACAGGTGACTGCGTTGTGTGCTGAGTACCCTGACGGCGATTGGCCACTGGCTCATGCTAGTTTCTGTCGTCAAGGCTTGTGCTATTTCTGTTCCTTTCTCCTGGCCACAGGAAGGCATGAATTAGGTGCAATAAACAACCCAAAGCTCTGAGTCAGACGACTCAGATCTTGTTTGCTATTCTGACTCTGGCAATGTGGTGCTTGTGTGGAAGAATTCAGGGGATGGAGGACAGGTTTGTGATCCGCCCGAGACACCACAGTCCCTAAAGCCCCCAGGTCCAGAGCCCAGACCTGACAGAAGAGCCGAGGACCAGAGGGTAGATAAACACAGGCATTATGCTCACCCAATGGAAACTCTTCCTTGCTGGCTGTGTTCTAGTATGTTATGAACTGAATATGTGTGTCCCCTTAAATTATGTTGAAGCCTTTAATCCCCAAGGAGATAGCATTAGGAGGGCCTTTCAGAAGTAATTAGATTAAAAGACAGACTTGACAGTGGGGCTCCACGAAGGGATTAGTGTCCTTAAAAGATGAGGAAGAGACCAGGACCCTCCCTCCCCCAATAAATAGGAGGATGACTGTTTGCAAACCAGAAAAAGAGTCCGAACCAAGGAGCCAAGGAATTGAATGAGCTGTCGCTTTGATCTTGAACTTCCCAGTTCCACACTGTAAGAAAAACCTTAAAGTATTGTTTTGTAACTCACCCACCTGAAGCGTTTTGTTATAGGAGCCCAGGCTACCGGTACGTGGAGTGGCTAGACAGTCTCTCTTGTTAGCAGTTTCCCATGTTGAAAATCTCGTAGAAAATGTGGATCACTTTGTGTATGTGTATGTTTCTTTCAGTTATTATTATTATTATTATTATTATTATTATTATTATTTATAATTTATTTACTTTTATTTCATTCGAGTTGGTATTTTGCCTGCATGTACGTCTGTGTGAGGATGCCAGATCTTGGAGTTAGAGACAGTTGTGAGCTGCCGTGTGGGTACAGGGAATTGAACCCGAGTCCTCTGGAAAAGTGGCCAGTGCTCTTAACTGCTGAGCCACCTCTCCAGCCCCATCAGTTATTGATTTTTGAGACAGTCTCACACTGTAGCTCTGGCTGGCCTGGGACTCATAATATAGGCCAAACTGGCCAAAAAGTTCAATAATTGTCCTACCTCAGCTTCCCGAGCGCTGGGGTTATGAGGGTAAAGCACCGCACCCAGCTGGCTTCTTTAGTATTACAAAACAAAAAACAAAACAAAAAAAACCCAAAACTTTATTGATGTGTAATTTCCTCACAAAAGCACAAACCCGTTTAAAATGCACAGTTGGGTGAGTTTTGAGAAGCCCACGCATCCATTTTAACTTGGTCAAGGTCTAGAGCAGAGGTTCTCACCTTCTTAATGTTGTGACCTTTAATACAGTTCTTTATGTTGTGATGATGCCTGACTACAAAATTATTTCCATTGCTACTTTATAACTGTAGTTTTGTTACTGTTGTGAATCCTAATGTAAATATCTGTGTTTTCTGATGGCCAAGGGGTCTGACCCAGAGGTGGAGAACCAGTGGCGCAGCTGCTTTCCATCACTCAAACTCTCCTTGCCTTCTGTCCAAGTCATCCATTCCATCCCTAAGCAACACTCTGTCTCCCTTTTCGGCTGGACAGTAGACTAGCTTATTCTAAAATTTCAGACATAGAACTACAGGCTGTATTTTATTGTGGCTTTGGCTCACTAGAATGGTTCCCCCCCCCCTTTTCTTTTTGAGACAGGGTCTCAGGGTCTTACTAAGCAGCTCTAGTTTGGTGTCCTGGAACTCTCTCTGTAGACCAGGCTGGCCTTGAACTCCTAGAGATCCACCTGTCTTTGCCTCCTGAGTGCTGGCATTAAAGGTGTGTGCCACTACATCCAGTTATGGGCGTGTTTTGGGGACTCACATGTGTTCTTACATATATATGCCAACAGTTTATTTTTGTTGCTGAGTAGTATTCTATTGGATAAATGTGTTTATTTGTTTATCCATTCTCCTGTTCTGGTATTTTGAATTTACATACATTCTGTTATAGATCTGCCTTCTGGTTTTGTTGTTATTGTTTGTTTGTTTTCAAGACAGAATTTCTCTGTGTATCTCTGACTGTCCTGGATCTCTCTCTGTAGACCAGGCTGGCCTTGAAGTCACAGAGATCCTCTTGCCTCTGCCTCCCGAGTGCTGGGATTAAAAGCGTGCACCACCATACTTGGCTAGTATTCTGTTTTTAAAAGTTTTTCATTCATGACAGCTCTCAGATTTCCCCGTGTGGATACATATGCATGGTACCTGCCTCTTCCGCATGCTTTGGACTGCTCTATGGTGGCCAGTCCACAGGCTTTGGCATACAGTATGTAGCCCTCTACACTTCCAAAAACTAGACCCAGAAGGGGAATTCTGGGCTATTCTCAACATGTTTGCTTCATTTGTGTCAAAAGATGATAGATTCTTTACCAGAAAACTTGAGGGGTGCGTGGCTCCCTATAACCTCAATATCTCAACATATGGCAATATGCAGCTCCCAAGCTTTGGAAATCAATATATAAGAAACTCCTGTCTTAATTTTGTTTAATTGCTTTCTCTGAATTTTGAGCACCTAATCAAGCACGGCCTTCTCTAATCTCCTTGTTTGCATTCTTCCCCAGCTTTCTGGTGGGTATGTTATTCTTCGTTGTTGTTTGGAAGGTATTTCTCACATAGTTGCTATGTTCCTGTCTTGTCACTTTTAAAGACAGCAAACCTGGCCTTCCATCTTGGCCATACATTTACTCCCTTTGTCTGTTGTTGCCTTTAACAAACAAAAGCCTAGATTTTGAGGGAATCCAATTTCCCTTTTACCTTCTGATTTGTGCTTTTGAAGCTGTTTATAAGAAGTTCTAGCCAGGTGTGGTGGCGCACGCCTTTAATCCCAGCACTCAGGAGGCAGAGGCAGGCGGATCTCTGTGAGTTCGAGGCCAGCCTGGTCTACAGAGTGAGTTCCAGGACAGCCAGGGCTGTTACGCAGAGAAACCCTGTCTTGAATATCCAAAAACCATGCCCCCGCCCCCCGCCACACATACACACAAAAGAAGTCCTTCTATGCCTGGCAAGACTGTAATCTGTTTTCTTCTGTTATCGTTATGGTTTTCCCACGCACAGGGCTTGCTTGTATTAGCCACTGTCCCACTGCTGTGACAAAACACCCCACAAAACCAGCTTAAGGACCCAAGTGTTTCCTTTGTCTCATGGCTTGAGGGGAAACAGCCCATCGAGAAGGAGAAGGCCTGGGGGCTGCTCAGACTGCACCCCCAGTCAGGATGCAGAGAGAAATGAAGGCTGACGGTCGGCAGGCTTCCTTCTTTTCCACTGTTGGTGGGATGATGCCACATGCTCAGGGCTGGGTGTCCCCTCCTCAGTGAAACATCTCTGGAAAGATTCTCACAATCATAAGCACATGTGTGGCCTCCAGATGATTCTGAATCCAGTAAAACTGACAATGAAAACTGACCACCACTAAGTCCCACATATTCATGGCATTAGGTTGGACTCTAATTCAAATTTTCCCATTTGATGGACCAGTTTTTCCTCAAACTCCATGTAAGCCAAACGTGGCTGCAACAGGAATAGTGAAAACAACAAGAAAACCTCATTAGCAGGGCTGACGACATGGCTCAGTGGTCAGGAGCACGGGCTGCTTTTCCAGAGCCCACTGGTTCAGTTCTCAGCACCCACATGGTGGCTCACAACTGTCTGTAACTCCAGTTCCAGGGGAGCTCATGCTCTCCTTTGGTCCCACAGCACTAGAGACACACAGCACACATGCACAACAGTGCCCAAATGATGAGTGATTTTCGAGGAACCTGAGATCCTCATGCCTCAGCCTCCCAAGTGCAGGGATTAAAGGTCTGTGCCAACACATCCAGCTCACTCCAATTCTTTTTTAAAAAAATTCTATCTATCTATCTATCTATCTATCTATCTATCTATCTATCTATCTATCTATCATCTATCTATCTATCTATCTATCTATCTATCTATCTATCATCTATCTATCTGTCTGTCTATCTATCATCTATTTATCATCTATCTATCTATCTATCATCTATCGTGTGTGTGTGTGTGTGTGTGTGTGTGTGTGTGTGTGTGTGTGTGAAGGACATGGAGTAAAGGTGAAGGTTAGAGAACAACTTTCAAGCACGTGGGTTCAGGGATTGAATTTGGATTGTCATGCTTGGTGAAAAGCGCCTCACGTACTGAACCAACTTGACCGCCTTCTTGCTTAGTTTCTAAGTTGAGATATTCACTGAGGCTTGAGTGGGGCTGGCTCATGGGTGGAGGGAGGTGCAATTTCCTTCTAGGTTGGGAGTACTCTGTTCAGCAGCAGACTATGTACCTGACCTGCTCCAAGTGTCAGGCTTGGTCCACAGGACCCTGTAGAAAGAGGGTCGTGCAGAGCAACACTCACTAATACAGGCAGAGTAGACAGAGGAATGAAATGGAAAGTGAGTGACGGTAACACAGCATCATCAGCAACAAGAGTGACACCATCAAAGGGACGACACCGCCACAGGGACGACACCGTCACAGGAACATAATGTGGAAGAAACTGAAACAGAAACAAAATGACAAGTACAGGTAGATGTGGTGGCACACACCTTTAATCCCAGCACTCAGGAGGCAGGGAGAGCCAGATCTCTGTGAGTTCGACCTAGTCTGCATGGTGGGAGGGCCTAAGGTCCTTTAGTGGTCATATTTGAGGAGATGAATGGCTGACTTGTTTATGACAATGCTTGTGTTCTTGAACATTTATTTATTTACTTAGTGTGTGCAGGGGGCAGTGCCCATGGCAACTTGAGAAGGTCAGAGAACCACTTGCAGGAATTGGTTCTCTCCTTCCAACATGTGGGTTATGGGGGTCATATTTGTGGGTACACTCATGTCACAGTGCAAGTGCGGAAGTCAGAGAGCAATTTTGTTTAGTTAGTTCTCTCCATCTTTGTGTGGGTTCAGGGTATCAAACACTTTCGTGGCAAATGCCATCTCAGTGTCTCCATTTTTGTTGGAGTGTGTAATGTATGTATGTGGTGTATATGCAAGTGTGTGTGAGAGAGGAGTGGATGCCAGGCATACTGCCCTATCTCTCTATGATATTCTTTTGAGACAGGGTCTCTCACTAAGCCTGATGGCCAGTAAGCCCCAGCAACCCTTCCCTCTCCATCTCCTGTGCACAGCACTGGGGTTATAAGGGTGGCTGTCCAAGCCTGGATTTTCACATGGGTTCTGAGGATTTGAACCCAGGTCCTCCTATTGGCACTACAAGTGCTCTTACCTGCTAAACTTTCTCTTCATCCCCCCTCAAAGTGTTTCAGTCAAAACCTGAAAGAACGCTCTCTGCTGAGATGGTTCACCATGCAGGTAAGCGTGTATAACCACTACTTATTCCAATTAACTTGCCTTTCTATGCCCTTGGCTAGGTGCCTCTTCGAGAGAGCAAGGGCTGAGGTTACTCACTCCTTAGCTTTTCTTTTTGTTTTGCTCACCAGGCTGCCAGGCAGAGCGGTTTGGGATTGGAGCCAGTTGGAAGAGCTCTCAGCTGCCCTGCTAACCAATAGGAGTAGTGATAGAACTGACAATTTCTCCATCAGAATTTCATTCCAGAGAGATTCACTTAACAGACCCCAGGGCCATATTGACTCGGGGTCTTGTGGCACATCCGGGTGCCAGTGCTCTTTGAGAAGCCCAACTGGGAGACAGACCAATTCTCTGTACTGGGTGGATGACACAGACGACCCTAGCCAATCCGTCAGCTGCAAGTCCATCTGTGGTGGTTGGTGTTAATTGTCAGCTTGACAGGATCTAGAATCATGAGGGAGATGGGCCTCTGGATTTGCCTGGAGGAGTTACCTTGATTACATTAATTGAAGTGGGCGTGACCATTCTCTGGGCGGGGGATCATATCAGCCCGGAATCAAACATTTCTCAAAAGATTCATAGAGTTTGGTCTGGGGAGATGGTTCAGTGGGTAGAGGCTCTTGCTGCAAGCCTGACGACCTGAGTTTGATCCCCAGAACCCACATGATGGAAAGAGAGAACCCACTACCGGTGAATGTGACACAAGAGTAACCCCTCCCAATAAATAATTCAGAAATTATTTAGAAATTAGTAATAAAATTTAGAAAAAGTCTCACAGAATGTGGTGATACAATACTGTCATGAAAATGTCTCTAACATTCTAAGAGACTGGACCATTTGCTGGACCTCACAGCCAGTTAATGATACACCCTGAGGTCACTTAAAACTCCGGACTGCCAGCCTACTGTGTATTCAGCCTGTTTGTTTAACCTGCTTTTAAGAAAACAATGTAACAGCCAACCTTACTTGCCTTGAATTTCTCATGTAATAAGCTTTTACAACCTAAGCCGATGCTTAACTATAATCTTAAATTATGCACTTATCCATGCCTCTGTCCCAAAATAATGCATTTGTATCATTTGCTGAAAGCAGCAGATACAGAGGTTGAAAGCAATCTTATAAAATTAATATCCACTATAAATGTTGAACACAACATACAGATACTGCCTGATAAACAATGATGTTGGTGGTGCCGTTGGTTATCTGGGTCAATTGGGGTCAGCGGGACTCAGTGACTTAATCCCTTGTGAAACTCTGTTAAGGAGTTCTGTGGCGTATCCCTCATTCTGTGCCATGTGATGCTGTCTGTGCTGTTCAATAGAACACAGAGCAAAACCTTTTGTTAGGACACACACAGACATACAGGGACAGGGACAGGGACAGACTCACAAGACATTCTTCGGGCAGGCACAGACTCATACAACAGACAGACAAACAGACAGAAGACGGGGAGATGGAAGTCGAGAATTCAAATGACCCCAAGGGGAAGTGCTTTGATTTCTTCCCTTAATGTGACACACATGTCTTGTTGGTGACTTGAAGTTTACTGTTATGTGTTCAAATGGACTACAGCAGAACTCACCTAGAAAACCTGAAGCTCTTGGAGAGGGTGTCTTTCATCGCTTCGTGTTGGTTGGCTTGGGAACAGTCACCTTTTTGATCAAACACTGGCATTTTATAGATTACTAGGACTTCGCTGTAGTCTGGCTTTCTGTTTCCGATGTGCGGAGTGAATTACACTACCCCCCCACTTAATGATCATTTTCCCATCTGTAGTTATACCTTTCTCTTTTTGTATTTTATTCACATCTCTCTTGCTCTTGGTGAGTCTTGCCATGGGTCTGGGACTAATTGCCACAGTTTTTGTTGCTTGGTCTCCATTTCATGGCATTCTGCCAGGGCTGAGCCAAAATATGGCTGTCTTTTTCAGTACCAGCTGAGCATGCAAGCTGAAGGTCAGCTCCAGTGTTAACGACCAATAGTGGTGACTGGTATCTTCCACAAAATGTAGCTGGTCAATTCACCAACCTCTTACCTTGCCTATCGTACATACATCTGGAATCAGTTCTCGGGAACACAAGGATAGACTGTTTTATTTTAAATTGTATTTATTTGTGTTGGTGAGGGGCATGCCATGGCCCGTGTGTGGAGGTCAAAGAGTCACTTTTGGGAATTGGTTCTCTCTTTCTCCAAGTGAGTCCTTAGATATCAATTCTGGTCATTGAACTTGGCTGCAAGTGTCTTAGCTGCTGAACCATCTCACTGGCCCCGAGAATAGACTCAATATCAGAACGACAGTACTGTTGACACGTGCCAGGACTCATAATATTGTCACTACATGAACCTCCTCTGTAGGAAGACCCAGAAATCCGGGCCATCTCAAATGCTTAGGTTTCTCATGGGTGATTTACGGAATGGGCCCTGCAAGTCACTTATCTGTTAATGGGTCTGCCTTTGCCATCGCGGAGCAGGCAGAGGGCCTTCACAGACAGGAACCTCCTCATGCCCCTGTTGTCTTCTTCCCCTCTGTCCCTGGATGAGTGGGCATCTGTAAAGGCTGGTACCGTATGCTGGAGATGCTCCAAAGGAGGTCAATGGAAAGATGAGCCATGAGACTCACCAGGTTTCTCCCTGCTTAAAACGTCACACACTATTCAACTTTTACAGTCAGTCCTGCTGAGTTATCGCGGAACTATCCACCAGGACTGGCCTCAGCTGTCTCCTCACAGATAAATAAGGATGGCGCCCCAATGCCATTCTGTTTATAGCTAGATCTCACTTATTTTTACCCCATGAGTTAGTCTAGGTCAGGGTGTGTGTGTGTGTGGGGGGGGGGTTAACCTGATGGGGGAGGGGAGGAGATCTGCCGACGGGAAAATTAATGCCAGGATCCTCAGAATGCAGGGGAAGGGGGTTGTGTGGTACTGTGTAATTGATCAATGGCAAATCTCCCTCCCAGGATGGCTAGGGGGAGACAGACCAATAGAAACGTCTTCTTCGAAGTCACCAGTGTTGATTTTTCAGACTCCTGAGGATTGCTCCAAGCTGTAAGGAAGGAAGCAATAATTCCTCAGCTGCGACAGCCCTACCCAGTATTTCACGTGTGCGGTGCCCAAGAGTACCACTGTAAAACAGTTTGTCACCGGCCAGGTTTCCTGGGAAACAGACCCTGAGGCAGATATTTGCATGTAGGAAGTTTATTGAGGAGCACTCTCAGGAACTACACCCCAGGGGCCTGGGGACATAGAATTGGACAGAGGGAAAAGTTGGACTATGCTACATTTGCAACCAAGACCCAGTTGACTCCACAAGGACTTCTGGAGACAAGATGGCCCTTAAATTTTTTTTCCCCAGTTGAGATGAGGGATCCAGGCCTTTGTATCCCCATACTGGGTTGGGGCTGTGACCTTGGGTGGGGCAGGCATCCTCAGTTGAAAGGCAAGCTCCGTTGGAGGCTCCTCTCCCAGCTGTCAGCTGCCAACACTCCCCCAGACAAGAGAAAAGAATGCTGAGACCCTGGACACTGGGCGTTTGTCACTCCACACCCGTGTCCCTCAGACACACTTGCTTCATAAAGTCAGTTTGGGAAGCACACAAAGAAGTTGAGGGCTGGGGAAACGGCTCAGCTGGTAAAATGCTTGGCACAGAAGCGTGAAGACTGGAGCTCAGTCCCTACATTAAAAAAGCTAGGCATGCTGGCTCCTGTTTGTAATCTCAGTGTGGATGGGAGTCTGATTGGCAAGTCCTAGGTCCCAGTGAGAGACCCCATCTCACAAACCGAGGTGGACAGCTCCCGGCAGATGACACCTGAGGTTGACTTTGGCCTGGCCCCCATACTCATACATAGACATTCAGATGCAACACACACACACACACACACACACACACACACACTCACTCACTCACTCACACACACACATGACCACACACACACACACACACACACACACACACACACACACACACACACTCAGTTAGTACCTAATCCTTATCGAAGCCCTTTTCCATTACCCAGTCTAGAATATCTTTATCCTTGAAAAACAACTCGCAGTGTAGGTGGCTTGTCTGATATCATAATGAATATTCTCATTCTTGAGGGGTCTTGAACCTTGGTTACCAGCTCCTTTTTGGGCCAGGATCATGACGTGACTACTTCCTGTTGCTGTGTGACTTTCCCTGATATGTTTATTTCTGTATTTCTAGGTACCCCACACAGGGCAAATGACAGACCCAAACAATGGTTCTGCCAAAATCTAGCCTGGTGAACAAATTGGTTTAATTGGCGTTACTAACAGGACATGGGCAGCTACACCACCTAAGACCCTCCCTACCCCAACAATTGTTAACCGCTCATCTATCCCTGTGGAGGAATGGGGTGGGTCCTTGGGAACCTCATGAGCCCGGTCTCTCCACGAGGGAATGGCAGTGAATCCAGTCTTGTGGGGGTCTCATGTGGGTAATCGCAGCTGTTGTGACGTCAAGACAACAACAGTTACGTCGTGTCCAGAGGCAGAGTTCCACAGCCCTGATAAGAACTGAGCAAGGAAGTACTGAGAGGTACCCAGTAGTATCATCTGAATGTCAAATAGCACACCCCCACCCATTCCCAATGCTCAGCAGAGCCCTACCTCCTCATCAAGATCAAGGTCAATTAAATCTGCTGGAATAGTAACTCTTACTGCCTGCTTGATCCTTAGTGTGGGAAGCCTAAGGTGAGTGGGTAGAAGCCATACTTTACATTTCCACAGGGCTTTTTCTGAGCCCCGGGTGGGGGAACTAGCCCTTGGGGAGCTAGAATCTCCTAACAAGCAGAACTGAGGATAGCCAGACAAAAAAGCACAAAATCCCCTCGTGGTTGTTGAGAATAACGGCCTGTGGGAATGCCCTCCTCTCCTCCTTTCTTACAGTACCCTTTTATTTCACCAACTGGGGACACAGTGGCACACATGCCCATTAATTTAGGATGCAGTACCCAGGAGGATGACAGGGTATCACTTTCAAACCAGCACGTCACCTGTGCCTTTAACAAGCCATTCTATCTCCAAGTCTGGCATGCAGCTTCTGGGTGAGTCAGTGCGCTGCTTTTACAGCCAGCCCTGCCCAGTTGCTGTGGGACTGTCCATCAAGAATGGCCTCAGCTGTCTCCATACAGATAAATAAGTATGACGTCTGTCTGTAAGTATCTCTGACTTATTTTTACCCTATGAATTAGTCTTTCGGGGTTAGTCCAAGGGTGGAGCTAGAATAATTAAAGCTGGGGCCCTGAGAGCGGAGCTGTGCAGCACCTGGCTTTTCTCCACGGGTTCTGGGGCTCGAACTCACATCTTTATGCCTGTGTAGTAAGCACTTTACTGATGACTGAGCCATCTCTCCCAGCCCCCACTTACCTTCTTCTTTTTGTGAGATTCCCCAGGAGATGAAGTCCTGTGTGCTGGAAATACCGTGTTCCATGTTGGTCCCTTTCTTTTTCCCCTCTCTCCTTCTCTGGTCACAGAGTCTCATCATTCACTCCACAGCCTAGGCTACCCTCCAGTGTGCACTCTTCCCAGCATAGTCTACAACGGAAATGTCCCTTCCTCTTTGCTTTTTTGGATCAGATTGCTCTTTGCTTTGTTGTTGTTTTGTATTTTGTTTTGTTTTGTTTTGTTTTTTTCGAGACAAGATTTCTCTGGTCATAAGGAGTTTCATTGCTCTGGTAATCAATTTTGATTGCCCACTGGGTTGGATTAAGAAATGCCTAGGGCATTAGTGAGGCACACCTTTGAGTGTGTCTGTGAGGGTGTTTCCAGATAAGTTTAGCAGAGGAGGAAAGACCCACACTGAAAGTGAGTGACACCTTCCCATAGGCCAGGAGCCCAGACTCAATAAAAAAAAAAAGGTGGGTGGCGGGGGCCTGGGGCAGGGGAGAAAGTCAGATGGATACCTCTCCCTGCTTCCTGGTCCATCAAGCTGTGAGCAAGCCCCCTCATGCTCCTGGCACTCCAGCAGCCATGAGGAACTGTGTCCCCACAAACTACAAGCCAAAGTGAGACTCTTTTGTCTGCAATTGCTTCTTGTTGGATATTTGGTCACAGGAACCAGAAAAGTGACAAATACACACTAAGCCACAAGTGTGACTTGAGCATTGGTTCTCAGCCTCCCTAATGCTGTGAGTGTTCCCCATGTTGTGGTGAACCCCAACCATACAATTATTTCATTGCTACTTCATAACTGTATTTTTGCTACTGTTATAAATTGTAATGTAAACAGCTGTGTTTTATGATGTCTTAGGCAATCCCTGTGAAAAAGTTGGTTGTTTGATCCCCAAGGGGTGACAACCCACAGGTTGAGAACCGCTGGACTTGAGGAAGCCGCACAGGTGGAAGGGTGATGGATCATCTGCTGCTTCGGACATAAGCGCTCTTGCAGCTTGCACAAGATAGAAGAAGCAGGTGCTTGGAGCTGATCCAGAGAAAGCCCCACTTCTGCCTCACCAAAGATTGCTTTTAAGGACCTTCCAGAACTTGATGGGTTAAACAGAACTCAGTCCAAGTCAGGTGAAGTAAAAATTGCCTTTAACCCCAGCACTCAGAAGGCAGAGGCAGGTAGATCTTTGTGAATTCAAGGCCAGCTTGGTCTATATAGAGAGTTCCAGGCTAGCCAACATGACATAGTGAGACTTTGTCCCAAAAGAAACCAAATAAATAAATAAATAAACAAACAAAATAAGAAAAACAAAACAAAACAACACTCCCCCCCCCCACGCCCAGAACTCAGCCCATGATGGTCAGTTCTGGATATCTGAGCACCTTGGGTGAACAATTGTTTCTACCAGACCCCCATCCTTACCACCTGCCAGCTCTTGTTTGGTGATCTGTCGCCAAGGAGCCCTGTTCTGTGAGAGCATATCCACCTGTTGTCCCTGGCCTGTGCAGGATGGTCACTGAGTTTCTCAGTGAGTCTGGTTCCCTTGTCACCTGTGAATTGCTTACTGAGTTAACTAAGAACGTTGTTGGGGTCCTCCTGTGAAGTGAGAACATCTAGTGGGCTTAGGATATAGCACCTGTACTAGTTTCTCAGGTTGCCTCATGAAATACCAGGTTTAAACCAGGACATTTTTTTTTTTAATATTTTAAAGTTGAAAATGAACTTATTTTTACACATTGTATTCTGGTCATGGTTTCCCCTCCCTTATCTCCTCCCAGATCCTCCCTGTTATTTATTATGCATCACTGTTTACCATGTGAGAAAAGCCACGAGGCACAACAAAACCCACTATTAGAGTTTATTAGGGGAAGGGGGACAGAAAGGATGTGCTTAGGCCTATGGAAAGATTGTGCAGGAAGAGGGGGGAAGGGTGTGTGGGATCTGCTTTTATGGATTCCCCAGCGCATGTGCATATGGGCTTATGTAGCTACATCATGCATACGCATAAATTACGTGATCACACTGCATGCAAATTACAAGATCACACAGTGCAGGGATTTCGTAGGACATAAGGCCCAGGGATGACTGATTGGTTTGCCAGTACATGCTTGGTCATGGGGGAGTGGCTAGGAATTCTATCTATCACTCCCCACCTCATCCTTCCAACTCCACACCTTCTTTCTCTCTCTCTTAAGAAAACAAATATGTGTGCTGGAGAGATAGCTCAGCTGTTAAGAGCATTGGTAGCTCTTCCAGAGGTCCTGAGTTCAATTCCCGGTAGCCACATGGTGGCTCACAACCATCTATAATAAGATCTGATGCTCTCTTCTGGCATGCAGGTATGCATGCAGATAGAGCACTCATACCAAAAAATAAAATTGCCTGGCAGTGGTGGCACACACTTTTAACTCCAGCACTTGAGAGGCAGAGGCAGGTGGGTCTCTGTGAGATTGAGGCCAGCCTGGTCTACATAGAGAGTTCCAGGAGAGCCAGGGCTACACAGAGAAATCCTGTCTGGAAAAACAAACAAACAAACAAACAAAAACAGAAAACAAACAGGCAAATAAAAAAGACAGAATAAAAAAATAAAAATAACAAATAAGAAAACAAGGATAAAACAAAACAAACAAAAAGAAAAAAGAAACTAAGAACAAGTGTGGAACACACACACATACACACACACACACACACAACCTATACAAATTCAAAATCAGAAACCATAATATACAAGCAAAAGGACAAGTAAGGTTTAAAAAAAATGCCCAGACAAAGCAATATGAGACAAAAAAAAATCTTCAAATTTTTGTTTGTGTTGGTCATCTACTGCTGGGCATAGACTTGCCGTTATGTGTGGTTTGTATACCCAGGGAGACTCCCTTAGAGAAACTGAGTTTTCCTTTGCGAGTGGTTGTTAATTGGAGATAGTTTCTTTAAACCAGGACTTCTTAAATTGTTTCCACTTGCCATCACATTTCACCTATGAAATTTTTGTAGGAGCCTGGGTATATAGGCACATAATTTAGTCTCTAAAGAAAACATTTAAAAGCAATTATTTTGATCTGGGTGTAGTGATACACACCTATAATCCTAGCATTCAACTCCAAGGCTGTCCCCTGACCTCCACACATCCACTTTAGTACCTATGTGTCTGTATTCACACACACACACACACACACACACACACACACACACACACACACACGCACACATGCACACACACACACACACAGATTTTTTAAAGAGAAAGTGGAATATATCTCATCTCACAAAGCAGATGCTTATATTGTCTTCAAACAAAAGGGGACCACTAGCCTTAAAGTCCGTTTCATTTGCTACTAGTGTATTTACTTTGGCTTTGCTTATAGTTACTGTTGGCATGGGATATATTTTTCTAGCCATTTACTTTCAATTTATTTGTGTGTCTAGATCTAAAACAAATCTCTTATAGATGGCATATCACTGGATCATATATCTTATCCATTTTACTAACTTGTCACTTTTAATTAGAGATTTAATCTATTTACATTTAATGTAATTACTAATAAAGGACAACTTTCCCCATTGCATTTTTTCCAGGATGTCTTATATATGTTCCTCAATCTTCATTGTTGTGTTCTTTTTTTTTTCTATAGCAAATGAATATTTTCTAGAGTATCACTTAAATTTTCTTGACATTTATTTTACTTTATATTTTCCAGTTTGTTTTTTAGTGGTTGCCCTGAGAATTGCATTTAATATCTTACATTTATAACAATTCAGTTCAGTTCAATGATAAGTTAATTTCAATAGTACACAAAAGAAATCCTTTCTCCTGTGCAGTTTAACACCCCTCCCCATCCCGTCCCGTTGTCCTCACAAATTAAAACTGGATTCACAGGCAGGTGTGGCAGCACATGCCCGTGTCCCTGCATCTTGAGAGGCTGAGTCAAAGAGGCCATTCTGTTGGTTAGTTTTCTATTTGCTATTATCATTTTTCTCTTTTGAGACAAAGGCTGATCTCTAACTCACTGACCCTCTAGCCTCAGCCTCCCAAGTGTTGGGATTACAGACATGCAACACCATGCTGGGTTTAAATTAGTTTACTTAATGAAAATTGCCTTTCCTTCCATTGTAGTAGCCTAGTGGTTGGCTGCTTGGAGAGATTTTCTTTCCTTTTGGAAACAGGATCTTAGGATGAAGCTTGGCCTCCCAGAGATCTGCCTAAAGGCATGTGTCAGCATACCTGGCCTGGGAGATTTGAAGTTTATAAAATAGAACATGGTAGAGCTGGGAAGATAGTCTGGTGAAGATGGGAACAGAAGATGGTAACTGGTCAGGTCTGGCAGAGCAGACTCCAAGAATGTCCTTTCGGGAGACGAGGGGCGCCAGAAGAAATCCCTGGCTCCTGTTTTCTTGTTATCTCTTACCCTGGAAGCTACACGAGAGGAAAACTGAGAGGAGACACCTGACGCCTGGATGGGCCAATTGGACTGATCAGCTCATCTCTCTCGCCTCCCTTGCCATACCACACACACCTGAGTTTCTCTCCTAAGTCCTTTAAAAAGCACCCAGACTAGCGACCCAATGCCTTCTTTCTTTGTCTTAAGCTCTTCGAAATAAAAATTCCTCTTTTGAAAGCTCACTCTGTGCTCCATGGTCCAGAAAGTTCATTCTTTGGATACGCAAGACAAGAACCCGAAAACTATCAGCTCAGGAGAAATTGTGTGTGATTGTGAGCATGCAACCCCCTAACTCCCGGGTTCAGCTCACCAAGAAAGACTCTGTTTCTCTCACAGATACCCCAAATTTCCCGTGTTGACGATAGCGCACTTGCTTAGCATGTGTGAGGCCCAGTACCACAAAAACCCAAACAGAATGTGTCAGTCTTTCAAGTCTGTCTTTTGTATTGACCCATGTAGCTACATATGCTGCTCTAGCCATCATTTCCTGCTTGTGTAGAACCTCAAGGTCATCCAGACTTGAGCACTTAGGGCCTTTAGGTCTTTCCTAGGAACCCATGTGGCCTTTTAGATTCCAAGAAACGTGTTGAAAATTTTTCTGAGCTCTTTTCTCTCCATTCTCTCCTTCTGCTTTATCAAGGTTTTCGGTTACTCTGTTTGCCTATCTATTATCCTTTGCTCCAGACAGCAGTGACAAACGTAATTGCCTGTAAAAGCTTTCCACAAACTCTCCTCAGGCAGAACATGCGGAAACTAAAGGTTGATGCCATTCACAATAGCATCGAAATAGAGCAAGCAGTGAGCCGGGGATGTAGGTCAGTGGTGGAGCACTGGCTAACGTGTGTGTGTGAGGCTCCAGGCTCCATCCATACCCCTGCAAAACAAAGTATCCAGTATTCAGGAATGTCAAAGAAGGGGAGCACAAGCCATCCGTCCGTCCGGCAGGAAGCTGTTAAACGTTACTAATGTGGAGTGATCGGTAACAAATGGGACAGCGGCATCACCACCCCCACCTCTGAGGCTCAGGAACCATTTCAGAAAAGGGAGGTGGAAAGATGGAAAGAGCCAGAGGTTGGTGGGGACCTTAGCAAAACAGTGTCCTCTGGACACCATAGGACCACTGTACTCATGAACCCACAGCAGCTTCTGGGTCCCCAAAGAAGAAGATCAAGCCAGCCAGCATTCTAGCTTGGGGGTGGGGAGGGGCTCATGGGACCCCACTCCTAACTGAGGAGCCATGAGGAGTTGATGTTTTGGGGTCCAGGGAGTTACTTTTCTTTAAGGATGTGGCTCCATGCCCAGAAGTGTAGAGACGGCACAAATTAGAGTCAGTGGGTCATTACATTTTAAAAGGAAGACATGAAGTTGGAGGGGGCAGAGAGGTGCGGGGGTGGGGTGGGGGGGTGGGGGGGTGGAACTAAGGAGAAGAGCTGGTGGTGAATATGATCAAAATAATTGTATGGAATTCTCAAAGAAGCAATAAAATATTTTTAAAGACATTACTGAGAGGATTAAAAAGAAGTAAGCCAATGAGACTGCTGCAGAATTGGAAGCATCACTACGGTAGAGATGCCCTTCAGAGACTACGCAGTCATACTCCAAATCTAAGAAGCGTTTTATTTGTCTGTCTGTGTCTGTGGAACGTGATACATCGATGCTCCATTTTTATGCTAAGTCAAAATCCAGCAAGATCTGGGGCATGCTTAAAGAATGGAGTGAGAGGGCTTGCCCCTCTGCACCTCAGGACTTAGCATAACTGGTAGTCACTGAGACAGTATGAGACAGTGTAATTGGTAAAAAGAGAAAATAAGTGGCTATGACAGAAGGCCTGGAACCAACTCTTCGAAGATCTATACCCTTCATCTGTGACAAAGGCAGTCCTTCAGAATAGTGGAGAAAAGATGAGCCTTCCACTAAATGGGTTGGTGACTAGGAGACACCTGTGTTTTCAAATCCCAGGCAAAATAAATACTAGACTCTAGAAGGCTAAGCAGCCAAACTTTAGGTGAGGTAAGACTGTAAGGGCAACCTTAGAGTCCATTGAGGCTTTGGGCTCTACCTCCTGTTTCCTTGGTAACATCAGAAAGGTAACCCAGCTTTGCCACTTCTTAGGATTTAAATTACTGAATGAAAAGGGATAAAACCCAGACCCATTAAGAAGAAAGAGTAGGTTACAAATTTTACCTGGCCCTCCCTTTAAGACTTAATCCAAGCTAGGCGGTGGTGGCACACGCCTTTAATCCTAGCACTCGGGAGGCAGAGGCAAGTGGATCTCTGTGAGTTCGAGGCCAACCTGGTCAACAGAGTGAGATCCAGGACAGCTGTGACTGTTACACAGAGAAACCCTGTCTTGAAAATACAAAAAAACAAAAGAGTCCAAAAGAGGGAACTCGAATTTCCCTTGTAACGAGAATGTCTTCATGGGGGCTGGAGAGATGGTTCAGCAGTTAAGAGCACTTGCTGTTCTTGCAGAGGACCCAGGTTTGGTCCCCAGCACTCACATGGTGGTTCATAATGGCCTGTAACTCTGGTTCCAGGGCATCCGACATCCTCTCTGGCCTTAATGGGCACTAGACACGCACATGGTGCATGTACAAACATGCAGACGAATACCCATACACATACAAATATAAAGAAATGTTATTTTAAAAAAGAATGTCTTCGTGAGCTTGGGATCGGAGAAGACTGTGTTAAACAGTCGACAGAAAGCAGTCATCATAAATTGAAAAGGTTGATAAATGTGACCGAATTTTCAAACTCAGTTTTTTCTCTTCATTAAAAGACATCATACCATGAAGGAAAAGGCAAGCTGCTTGGTGGGGGTGGATATTTACAATTCGTGTATGTGACAGAGAGCTTCTGTTGAAGATAGGATGCGGACAAATCAATAAGCAAAAGACAGAAGAGTTGTGCAAGCATTTCAAGAGAGTTCGAAGAAATACAGGAAAAGGGGCTCCATCTTATGAGTTATCAAGGAAGTGGAAAGTGTGACCAGAGGGAGACACTCTCACACAGCTACCAGAACAGCTAAAATTGAAGTGACCGAGTCTTTGCAAGGATAGACAACAGGAATTTCCAAAGACCATCAGCAAAATGGCAAAATGCAATCTTTTCACAAGTAGTTCAGCATTGTCCACTGAAGCAGGGCCATGCTTCTCCCAGCAGCAGAAATTCTGCTCCAAACACCTAAGAATACTTCTAGCAGAGAAAAGCCACCAACACTAGAACAGGTATGTACATTTGAATACATTCACTCAGTGGAACGCTCCAGAAAAGCAATGGAAATGAACAGACTGGACTACCCCCCCCCACCGCCCCCAACACTGTATCTCAGAACTGTACCGACTGAATGAATACAGACACGAAAGAATGCTTTCTATGTAAATCCCCTTGTGTACAATTTGAAACCAGGCAAAACTGAATTTCTGTGTTTATGAATGCCTACGCAGTCTGTGTACTATATATATGGGCAGAAAAAGATAAGGAGTGCTGACCAAGAAGTGAGGCTGGGGGCTTTCTTTAGTGGGTTGAAGGGTAGCAGTAGTTAGGAGCTACTGCATGTGTCCGAGGTGTTGACAATCGTGCTTCAGGAGACTTTACCAGAACTGTACATTCATGTTTGTTTAATTTTATGTATTTAAGTGTATGCTCGTGTGCGTGCGTGCGTGCGTGCATGTGTGTGTGTGTGTGTGTGTGTGTGTGTGTGTGTGTGTGTGTGTGT
>CABHPR010154358.1:0-38493 GCA_902168415.1 Peromyscus melanophrys | reverse complement strand
AGAGAGAGAGAGAGAGAGAGAGAGAGAGAGAGAGAGAGAGAGAGAGAAGTAAAAGGAGATTATGTTAGATTATTATTATATAATAGGGCTGGGTAGTACCAACCAGGCATTCAGGATAGATGGAGACATCAAAAACCTGATAGTTACCCTGTCCACAAGGCAGGATACCTTAGCAATTCCAATCTAGTGATGAAGTTCCGAAGGTTTCCTAGAAAACTGGTAGTTTTCATTCTACTCTGTAAGGCTAAAAAAGTTTGGTTCTGATATCCATGAGGAATGACAACAGCCAGAGGTATGGCTCCTAGTTGATTCCAGATCCAGTTGATTTGTCAATCAAGATTAAGTATCACAGAGTAGGCTTACTTTCTGTCAGTACGATTCAACACACTTTCTTCTGAAGCATGAAGTCTTTAGATTTCCTTGTCTTGTAATAAAAAAGCCCTGATCTCTCTTCTCCATAGTTGTTTTTTGGCTTTTTCTTCCTGTGAGAGTGTCCATATTCTGGCTGAGACGCAATGTGTGCCGTCTCCTATATCAACTACTTAAGGAAAACCCTGATAATATCTTCATTTCTCAAATTAGAATAAATAAGGCGACAACAGAAACCTCAATTTATTTAAAACTACTAACATTAATCCCTGTCTAATTCAACAAGAAAAAAATTGGCTTCTGCCAGTGGTCTCAAAAAATGACAATGCCTTTGAGAGAGGAAAGCTGTGCTATAGTCATATCTTAATATGTATGATGATACTTTCTGGTCCTTAGAATGAAAGAATTTTTAAAAGGCAACTGTGATTGATTATTTCATCACAATGTACAATATTAAAATGGCTTTACCAAGTAGGCACAGTATTCTCTATTTTATGTTTTAAAATAAGCCTATTAAAACAAATATATACTTGAGGCTAATAATACAAGCCGGATATGGGCCTTTACACAGACACAAAGTAGGAAACAGTATCACACCATAAACTATACAATTCACAATTTTCTCTTTTGTCTCTAGTTACCTACAGGCCAAATATTTATTAAAATAGAACTTCAGCAAAGCAGAGGTGTTAGTGACTGTTCAGATGAGTACTGAGGGAAAGAGTAAATATTTCTCACCTAGAATATAGTCTCCACCTAGTTACTGGATACAAATTCTTCCTGGACAATGTCATATAAAACTGCAAACTACTGTCCTGAGCTCCACATAGTCTTTACAGTGGTATCAGTTTTTGCATTGCTATCTTCTCAATAGTTACATTGTCTTCCAAATCCAAAGGATGATTTGTCATACACCACAATAGGAAAGAGCTGAACTAGACCCAAGTGTATATATTTACAATTAGTTCAGTAGTGAGACAAATCAGACAGTACAGTGCCTTCCCTATGCCAGAACTAAATGGGTGCTGGCTGTTGCTGATATCTCTGTTACCAGCAGAAGCTTGCATGATTCTTCTGGATGCCAGGTGAGAGCTGAGCATCTGCTATGGCATTCACATTCCAGGGAGAGGAGAGGCAGGAAAAGTTAGGCTAAACCTAATCAGTAATCTTAGAAAAGATCCACTCATTTTTTGTGAAAAGTGAATTTGTGGGGCAAGTAATTGGTCATTTTATCAGTAGTGCAGACTAGAATTATCTTCAGAGTATAGATGTGAACTCCATGTATGGCAGAGTTCTTGATCGTCTTCCTATCATGATATGCAGAGAGATAAATGTGAAGACAATCCTATGTACAGATTACTAGTTTGGGCAATAACAAGTCGGGGGACAATGCCCTGGACCTTGTGGCTGTTTATTATTTGATGGTCACTATCATGACATCTGGCTTGCCTCCTGTGAAGGTTTCAAAGACAACACATAGCAACATCCTAGTCCCCAGCTTCAGTTTCCCTCTTGAGGCATTTTTGTGGCTTGCCTCAGCTAAGAACTGCATCCCCAGCTTGCTCTGTGCAGTGAAGACTGAAGAGAGAAAGACATGGTATTCGACGCCAGTCTGTCTTTGGTGCATGTGATGAGCACAGTTTGAGGCACTTTGATTGCCAAAGCAAAATAGAGGAAAAGCTGACTATTGTCTGACGTTATCCTCATCAGAGCATGACAGACTCAGGTATCTTTTTGTTGTTATTTTCAAGGAAGGACTAAGGGTTAGAGAGGTTTAATACATTTCCTAATGCCCAAGGTGGAAAACAAAAAGTCAGGATAAAATTCTCCACAGTGAGACTCAGTAGAAACAGGGTATGTGGCTCTGACATTAAGTTCCTGAAAAGATGACAAGTCTTGACTTTAGTAATAGCAAGGACATCTTAGATTGAATACTGTATTTTTTAGTTTGAATATTTTTTGAGAATATTCTACTAGAATACTGTGTTTATTTCATTTATGCCCCCCTCCTCACTCCAACTCTTCCTTTCCCTCTATTTCTTTCAAATTCATGACCCCTTCTTCTATAATTGCTGTTGTTATATACAACACATATTTATGTATACTATGTAATATGTAGTAATTTGTCTATTTAGTGTTGTTCATATGTTTACTTGTTTTAGGATTGACCATTTGGGATATGATAACATATCAGGAGGCTCATCCCTGTAAAAGACAATTCTCACTTTCTCAGCACCCACTTTTTCATACAGAGGTGGGGCTTTTGAAATTCCCGCTATCCATATTTATACTATTCTATAGCCCATGGTATATGACTATGAGTAGGTAAGATATAACTTCCCCTTTTGACAAATACTTTTTAAATTAATTCATCTTTTATCTAAAAGTTTTTTCATAAAATATATTTTGATCAAGATCATATCATTTTCTGTCCCACAGTGCCTCCTGGATCCTTTCTGTCTCCCTATTCCAAGTTCATGTTATCTCAAACAACAACAGCAACAAAAAAAAATCCCCCAAATAAAAAACAAGCAAACTAGAAAAATCAATCAAACAAAAATAGAGCAAAACAAAACAAAAGAGCACACACACACACACACACACACACACACACACACACACACACACACAAACAAACATGTAGTCCCCTTTTTTGTTGGCAAGTGCTCCCCGGCATAGGGCTTCCCTGGAGTATAGTTTATATACCAAGGGGCGCTCCATTGGAGAAGACTGAGATTCCCATTTCCAACAGTTATTAATTGACAAATACTTTTAAACCATGACATCAGAGTCAACTTCTAACATAGTAAATATCTTTCAAAATTAGATTACACCAATCTCTTTAAATTTTAGCAGATGGTTTTTCCTAAAGCATTTTATCATCAATTTCAAACTTTGAGTTTAAAAGCTAGTATCTTTTTCAAACTCCTTTCCAGCTAAATGTACAGATTAAAACTTTTTAGAAAGTTGCTATCTGTATTCAACTCATGTCAATTTCCTAGAATTATTTTATCCATTAATGCACCTTCAGGAAGAAGCATGACTCCCTTTTCTGTCTATACAGTTCCTTGAGCTAAGTGCTATTGGGATAGGTGACTCATGGCCTATAGTTAATTCCATTGTGCCCACGGTGTTCATGTCCATCAGAGTTATATCCACTTTTCGAGGCTGCTGTGGTATGTTTCAAATTTTCAGGAACCTTTTAAAATGTATATTGTTTGGTTTTGTTTCTTTTTCAAGGCATGATCTGACTGATGAGTAGTCCGAGCTGGGTAACTTGTAGTTCTCCTTCTTCAGATTCTCAGGACCTGGGTTTACAGGTGTGCATTAGAACCCCCTATTCAAATGTTTTTAACTGTGCTCATGAACAGAAGATCATGTAAAGTTCTTTAGTGAGTAGGCCTTGTACATGTGCTGTTTAATCTCTTTTTCATGGTTCCCATTTAAGATGGCTCTAGGCAGCATGAGCTTTCCACCCCTGAAATATTACTCATTAATTTCTGGTATTTGTAATTAAAGTTCATACAAAAGATGGGGAGATGGGGATAAGCACACCCAATTTCCCATCATTTGCAATTTTCCTGCTCAGATTCTACCCCAAAGCAATGTCAAGCCTAACTAAGTTAACATTAGTGATATACTATTCAAACCCATCAGGCTAAAATTCCTTTAAATATTGGGACTTTGCAGAGTGTTCACTGGACAAGGACAGAGAGAGAAAAGAGTTCAATAGATGCAAGAAAAAAATACAATGGAAGTAATGTTATTAAAACCCAGAATCACTTTTTTGCATACCAATCCACCTTCTAAAAGAAATAATAATAACAATGATGAAAATAGGTTGGTCAGAGTTAAAACCAATGGGCACAACAGAATCTATGCTGGAAAAATATGTCATGCTTTTACACATCTTATTTTAACATATTAAAAATGGTATGACTTTATATACACTTTCTTTCTTTTATTTAACATTAACCCATATACCTCTCTGTGTCACAGAAGCCTATTTATATCCATTAATCAATTTCTTTTCCAAGTCAGTACCATTTTAGAACTGTTGTCATTTACAACTAAATTTATTCTTTACACTCATTGCAAAGTTTATGAAAACATAAACAGTCTATGTTTTTGGAGTTATTCTCCTTTGAAGATACTCCCCTCAGTCTTTGGCAGTCAAGGAAACTCACATTATTTCTAAGTACTGAACACAAGGTCATCTCCTCTGTGCTGGTTGAGGAGTCTCCACTTTCTCACTGAATTCTTTTTCTCTAGTAGTTCTTGCTAGTTTAGACCTCTATTGTTTATTCTCGCATTTAATGCTTTCCATATTCTTTTAATGGGCTGCATTATTTTATGATCCTCAATTTTTAAAAAAGAAAATCCATTGAGCCAAACAGAGGAAACTAGGGGTATTACAGTGAGTAGTGAGAAGCATGGGGTTCACGAAAGTCTGAAGTCAGACAGTCAGGCACTTCTCATATTTTATTTCCAACATACACACTTTTCTAATTTCCATAGTATCTTTTCAATGTCTTTCTCTCATGAATTGGCAAACATTAGTTGACAAAATTGAGTGACTGAGTAGGTATGAGAAGAGCCTTCACATTTCACTTCTGACTATTGGAATTCCTGTGCTCAGAATAGCTCTTTGGCTCCAGCTTCCTGGTACTGGTGAAGTCAGGGAAACACACAGATATTTGTGTCTCATTTTTTCTCCTTGCAAAACTGAACCCAAACGACAACTGGCAGTTCAGTGGAGAATCTTAAACTTTATATCCACCTTTCTTTCGATGGATAGGTTTTTGTCTTTGAAAGCTAGTCAATATCCTATATTACTTATTAATCCATATAACTCGCCATCCCTCAATGTTCATTTATAACCACCAGTCAAATTCCTTTGAGTCAGTAGAAGTTTAGAGAAAGTTTTTCATTTCTAATGAAATTTACTCTTAACCGACACAAATCTGAGAGAGATTTAGTTGTGCTCTTTTGAAGATTTCTCTTACTCCAGAAATGTCCCTGA
The DNA here is from genome assembly GCA_902168415.1 of Peromyscus melanophrys. NCBI lineage: Eukaryota > Metazoa > Chordata > Mammalia > Rodentia > Cricetidae > Peromyscus > Peromyscus melanophrys. Next base: position 33,101 of record CABHPR010154358.1, on the reverse strand, counting down.
GAAACAAGTTCCTGCTGTCAACACCACATGCCCGGGGTACTTCCTGAGTTGAGGGATCTGCCAGAAAAACTAGAATACAAAAATGGAATCTGGAAGAATTGGTACAAGTGCAGGTGCATTGTATTAGTCTTAACTAAGAGTTTTAATTTCACATATCTATTGTGTTTTTACTGAGCTCTGAGTTACCTTTAGCATAGCCCGTGTGTCTTGATCCAACAATTCTTACTCAGACATAAGAGAAATGGTGTTCGCTGACCTGTCCTAACAGAGCTAGACTGCAAAGGTTGAGGATGTCTGACCTCATCACATTACTGACAGACAAATGCCAGGGATCCTCACTCATTGCCACTTGCTTAAGATTTGTTTGTTCATCCATTTCTGGGTTCAACAAAAAATTTAATCAAAACCTGTTTGTTTGTTTGTTTGTTTGTTTGTTTGTTTGTTTGTTTTTGCCTTGAACTGAGAACTGAAGATAAAATCAGCATAAGATGACATGACATGTATTAGCAAGGGAATCCGGTAAAATGGGGGGAATCAGATAAATACCCGTGACAGTGACAGTCATGTAGTTTGATACCAATAAATACACCATGCACAGAAGGAGAGCAGCTACTTCTGTCACTCCTGAGCATCAGGGGTAGCATTTTAAAGGTGGCATTTCATGCACTCAGGTTGAGGAGAAACTAATTTATTATATTCAACGATGGGGGTAAGAAATAAATATTTCTCCTAATGGGACAGGCTGTTTAACAGAGAACATGTACGATTTAAAATAAGAACAACCAATGTCATTCATAACTCATCTTGTTCCGGTCTTCATTGGCATAGCTGTGACTTCCAAAGACATAAATGTCCCCACCTGTGAAAGGGGAGACTTTGCAGAAGCAGGTGTGGGTGGTATTCATGCAGCTTTTGAAACCCCAATGAGCCTTTGGTCAGCTTCTTTCCAGCCATAGAACTCCCATCACGTTCTCCAGAGAGTATTTGGAGCTCTGATTTCCTGGGACAGAACATGAGCTCATGCTTTTACTGGGAAAACTTGGCAAGAGGAGTTTATTACAGGCAAATCAGATTGTTATGATGGCGTGTGCTAATGTCCCTAGCCTCCAGGAGAATGAGGCAGGCACATGGTGAGTTTGAGTCCAGCCTGGGCTACATACCAAGACTGTCTCAGAACCAAAGGCAATGAAGATGGAGAGGGAGTGGGATGGAGAGAGAGAGAGAGGCCCACACTCTCAAACAATGAAATCTCTACAGAAATGACCTTCTCAGGACCCTCACGATAACAGCAAGAACTAAAACAGAGTGAGTGTGCAGTGGTCCAAGGGGCAACAGCCAAGGTGGGGAAGCAAAAGCATAATAAAGCCAGCAGCAGAAGTGTCTGTCCCAGCACAACTCATTGTCTGGGTAATAATTTTCAAAACTGAAAATGTCAAAGTGTCTGAGGAGATTCATATTATGTGGTGAGAGGGTTGCTCTGCTGTTTGTGTTTTTCTCAATATATCCTGGAGACTGAAAGGGAACTAAGAAAGGCATATAAATGTGGCTTAGTAAAACCCAGAGATTCCTCCGCTGGGAGCATGCCTATAATATACATGATATATTATACATTCGTTATTCTCAAGTTCTATTAACAAGGTTTTCATGCCGGGTAATAGCATCCAATTTTCTCTTAGAGACAACATGCATTTGAATTACAATTGGGTCTTCCAAGCCCTGCAATGCACACTCATGGAGAAGAATCACCTCTGTCCCTTTCCTGGTGACTTTTGCCGTGAGAAGGGAACAGAGAGTGTTGGTACACTTGTCGATGGAAGAAAATGAAAGGTTACATGGCACCTTGCAGAGCCACTAGGTGTGTGGCCATTACATTGCAGCTGCATTCACTTTCATTGCTTTCTTCCAATTTGCAGAAGGTGCGCCAGGCTCTGAGAAGACTACTTATTAGGGCAAGAGCCTGCACTTTAGGACCTGAGAGCCTCATAAAAGGAAGAAAGTTTTACTTACTACAGGCTTGTTGGTAATAGAAGCTAGAGTCTGTTGCTTCCTGGACAGAACTGATCATGGGATTGTGTGACTATTTCTCAACATTTCTGGTCACATAAGACTCCACATGGAATCAATGATCACTAAATGGTTGCTATAAACCATCCTATAGCAAAGGGTACACATTATCTTTATAAATCAACATTCTTCACCTTTACAAAATGGTAGTATTCTTAATAATCTTTTGTGTTGCCAAAAAAATGTTTTGTACCCTTTCCAGTTCTGAGCTATTTTCAAAAAAAAAATTGATAAGGACATGCTGGAGGAGGATTATCTCTGATAATTTAAGATGTGAGAAGTATGCTATGTGTTCTGCATGCATCTTCTCACTTAATTCTCAAACAAATGCAGAAATTTGAAATTCTCCATTTTCTTTTATTTAGTATGTGCCTATGTGAGCTTGTGTTCATTAATGCACTTGAATTTGAGCTCAGAGAATGCCTTTATTTAGAACAGAAGCGTATGTTATTTGTTGAATTTTAACTAAGGTGGAAAGGATACTAGAAGAATCTAATCAATTGCTGTCCCCTTTCAGACAGGGCTGTATCTGAAAAGGAAATTCAGGTGGAACAGACACCCACCTCCTTGTGTGCCCAGTGCAGAGTCCCAGTGATCCAAGTAACCTTGCATGATTTAATTACCGCTCTGCCCCCGGATTCTCTTTGCTGCCTGAGAAATCCCAGAGCTACTAAGCTTTTGATTTCTCTATCCTGTTTATAACAGGTTTAAGTCCTTGGTGGCTTAACACTAGAAGGAAGCTTGCTTTTGACCTTGGAGTGACAGAGTTCGGCCCCTGTGCCTGTCTTCCTTCTGTGCAAAAGTTTGTACGCTACAGTGTTATCAGATGTGGGGCTCAATGAGATTAAATGACTTAACATAATCTGAATATATTTAGAAAGTAAATCTGAGTATATTTAGAAAGTAAATCAGTTAATCTGCTGTATTAGCGGTGCTTATTACTTTCAAATGAAATGTTAAAAGGGAGCAAATTTTGCACCCATGACATGCGTGCAGCCTAGTGCTAGAAGTCTAATTTTGTACAAATTAGGGATTCCATCTTGTTCTTTCCCATAGGGAAGACAGGAGCCCTGTTTTCCTTTTTAAAAGTCAAGCCTGTCTGGTGTTCTGAGGATTAGAGCAAGATGCTCTCATGACCTAGTTTTTTGAAAAGCCTGTCTTCTCACATCCTGGGACTGTCCTAGGATTGGACATTTCGTACAGTTTGTGAGTAATATACCATGATCTGAGCTATTGCGGCACTCTACAAATTGGTCAAGAGGTTAGCTAATTAACTCCTTGCATTAGAAATGAAAAGAAACATGAAATATGTATCAGCGTAGGGTTTCATATATTTAATAGTGTGTTTGGAAACCCTATCAGCCAAACCTGTAATTTCAAAACTGAATTCATTGCTGCTAAGACTGTGGATTTCAGTAAAAAGAAATAGAATTATGCTTGTATACATTTATGATGATAAAAAAACCAATAATATTCAATTGGTTAAAATGGCATCCATTTGAGGATATTATTTTAAATATTTGATCAACAGAAAAGATGAAATACATTTGAGTGCTGGACATGGTAGAATATAATTGTAAACTCAGTGTACCTCCAGGTCTCTGCTTTCGAGGTTCCTACCTTGAAATTCTGCCTGACTTTCCTTGCTGGTCATCTATAACTTCAAGATGAAGCAAGGATCTTTCCTGCTAAGTTGATACTGGCCAGTGTCTTACCATAGTAACAGAGAATCAAATCAGAAACAAAGTGATATGATTACTGACAAGACCTGGACTTGGCAGCTAAAGTTTCCCTGAAGTTTATTTAATCATTGAACCTTTTTCATCATCCAATACACTGGATTTCTCTTAAAATTGTGAAGAATTTATCCCAATTTCTGCTTTACAGCATAATGATAGAAAATGTAATAGATTGTGATTATTATAAAATTGCAATAGATGGTGATTATTGTAAAAACCAATTTCAAAACAGGGCTTTAGTTTCTTCCACTTCATCCTCTTCCCTTTATAGTGTTTATTTATTTTGAGAAAGGATTTCACTCTGTAGGCCTGGCCATCCTGGAGCTCATATATAACACCAGTTAGCCTCAAATGTGTGAGCCTCCTGCCCCAATCTCTCCAGTGTAGGATTACAGGTCTATGCTGCCACATCTGGCTTCCTTATGAACTTTCTGATCAGCTCCAATATCTACAGTGGTCTGTAGGAAATGGTCAAAGCTGAAAGTGGGTTTGCTAAATGGTGATGGTAAAGTACAGAGACATGCACAAGAAAATATTCTGCATTTATCCATTTTGGTTGGGGTGCACTTTCAGTGTATCCTCACATCAAGTGGTCTAGTGTCACAGTCTACAGTGAGTGGCATCAGGGGAAGATGAGAGATCTTTCTCATTGTATTTTGTTTTTGAGAAAGTACCTCACTAGTTAGCCCAGACTGGCTTGGAAGTTGCACTGATCCTCTTGCCTCAGCCTCCCAAAATGTTGGGGTTGCATGAACCGTCATGCCTAGCTTATTTCTTCATCTCCCTCTCATCACGCTTTTCCGTAGAAGCACCATTGCAAGTTTACATGAAATTATTATTTTTCAATCTTATTATATAGATTTTTTTTCAGTCTGAGATATTTCACATATCATCATGCCATTGAACTTAGACTAGGCTAAATCAGACATGGCAAATGTGTACAATTGGTAGAAATCAATTTTAGTTTGCCATATGAATATTGAAGTTGTAATGAGTTACAATCCCCTTTGTGTTTTTATGTAGATGGATATGAAATTCTGATGGATGTAATTTTTAAATGGTTCAGACTTATACAAATGGGCAGAAGTTACTTCTCTTACTTTTTCTAAACCTTACGATTTAGGTTTAATATTTTAAATTAGTATATATTTAAAATATAACAACATTGGATACAATTCAAAGCCAAACATGTAGTAATCTTTCAAATCTCAAATTAAAAGAAGAGATACAAAGCCCAAGGGGGCAATGCGCCATTATTCCACTTTGTTTTTATCTTTAATGTTAGGGTGTGAAATTACTTCTTTGACATATATTGAATTCAATAGAAGTAATATACTGAAGAACTTGATGTCTTGTTAAAAGAAATAGAACAATGTCTTGATTAGAACCAGGCTAAACAAACTCTCCCAAAAGGTAGCTGTTACTTATGCTGCAGTCGTGATGCTGCACTGGATAGAATGTACTGAGAATAATCAGCCTGGTGTTGCCACTGTGCACCCTGGCTGGGCAACTGCTGTGTTATTGTTGGTGTGAGATACACCACTCAGTCTTCTGGTATGTTAATGCTATTGTTTAAATAACTGCTGAAAATGGCCCTGAGTCCAGATCCTCAGGTTTATGTAGAAATGATTTTGTCCAGCACCTGTCTATTGTCCTGTTTCTATTTTTCATATTTTATTTTATTTTATTTTATTTTACAGTCACACTAACAAACTCAGCTTATATAGGCAAACACTGTAAGGGAAAGCAAAGCTCATGTTCCAGCTCATGAGCTTAGGAAGTCTGAATGGATAAGTATTTGGTGCATATTTGTAAATTAGAGAACACACACATATTAGTTTCAACTCACAATATAAATAGTGAGTAGGGATTTGCAACGTCTGGTCTGACACTCATGATGACTGACATTTCACCCTCACAGGAGCCATGGCTCTGTTTCTTGGTGATGGGATGACTTCGGACACAAGCCTTACAAGACTTACTGCATGTTCATTGCACTGTGATGATGTGGCTTGCTTTTGTGTTCTTCTCTCTCTCTCTCTCTCTCTCTCTCTCTCTCTCTCTCTCTCTCTCTCTCTCTCTCTCTCTCCCTCCCTCCCTCCCTCCCTCCCTCCCTCCCTCTCCCTCCCTCCCTCCTTCCCTCTCCTCATTCATACCACCCACCAAGCTGTTGGTGAAATATACTCTGCTTTTCTTTCATTTTGAGTAAGAGAAGAGCAATGAAAATACTCATAGATGCCTGGCTAGGTAACAATGAGAAATAAAAGTAACATTTCTTGGCTGCTTGGCTGGACCAGGAGATATGTGTGTGTGTGTGTGTGTGTGTGTGTGTGTGTGTGTGTGTGTGTGTGTGTGTGTGTGTGTGTGTGTATCAATGAAAATTCCCCCAATATGAACAAAAGAAGCTGTAACTTCAGCAAATGGAATCACATGCCCAACATATCTCCATCACTCAGCAGAAAATATATCACAAACACATATCTAAGCAGTCTTAAAGATCATGATCTCTCCTTGTTATACTGATCATATCTAGACACATTAGACAAAACAAAGATATTCAGAGACTTTATACATCTAAACCAGAAGATGACCATGGTAGGTAGGGTGCTCTGTGTTCACTGTCTGTTGGTTGGTTTTTGTCAACTCAACACAAATGTAGACAAACCTGTGAAGAGGGAAGTTTAATTGAGGAAATGCCTCAGCACCATTGGCCTGTAGCAAGTCTGTGGGGGTATTGTCTTGTTTAATGATTGGCAGGAGTAGACAGCCCATGGGAGTTCAGGATGGTATACCTCCCACACACAGGTGGTCTTGAGTTGTATAAGAGAGCTAATGGAGGAACTGACCCATGCAAAAAAGTCAGTAAATACCCTTCATCCATATCTCTGCTTCGATTCCTGCTTCTGGGTTCCTGATTTGAGTTTCTGCCCTAAGTTCCTTCAGTGATGGAGTGTTACCTGAATCGTAAGCTGAAATTAACCTTTGCCTCCCCAAGTTGCTTTTGATCATGATCTTTATCACAGCAATAGAAACCCCAACAAAAAACACCCTGGACACCCTGGACTGGCATTAGATGCCTGTGTCAGCAAGTCCATCTGCCCATCTGGTCTGAGGTAATTCCTTGAAATATGATAATGAAAAGCACATATACATTTATTTCCTTTGCACTGCCTGATGAGATATGAAATAGTTAAGGCTAATTAATTAAGTTTAGCCACTCAGTACCAAGAAAGAAGGCACAAGAAATTACTGTGCTAGAGTTGGCAGAAAAAGTTTTCAGTGCCTTGCTTTCCTTATATTGAATAATCAGTTGAATGTGTGACTGTGATTCTAACAGCTAGATGGAGAATATTTACTATCAAATTGACAGAAAAATATTTGAATTAGATTTTAAAACTAGGAACATTTGGTCAATGTTATTAGTAATTATATGAAGATTTTCAGATCTGTCTTTATGAAATCATGACTAATGAGAAAAACTAATCTATTCCAATGTTAATTATTTTCTAAGTATATTTTATGTACTTTATTCCAGAAGATTTTGATAGTAAGTGATGAAAATATTTCCCTGTTGGTCAAACTGGTATCTGTGTTCTGCTTTCATTCTGCCAAAATTATGAATCTGCAAGTGACAGTGGGCCATGGCCTGGTAACAGGGAAAGGGTCTCAGAACTCGCAGGTCTTGGGGATAACACCCTCTCTTATCCTTCTACAGGACAGGTGATGAATGTCTGTCTCTATTGAGCTAAGGTGGCTCTAGTGGGGTGCCTTGGTGTCCCCCAGATAGAAACAGACAGTGCACTCTGACACCTCAAAAGTCCAAATCCTATTCAGACAATAGGATCCTTCTCAGACTGAGAAAGAACATGGAATGCTTTTCAAAGGAGGGCTCTTACTTAGATTTGAGGCTACTTTTCTAATTAGTCTATAAAGCCTATGAATGTGCAGAAACCTTCCCAAAGAGAGAAGGTGGGCATCTAAGCTCAGAAGTCTACTGTAACTTACTTTTCTCCTCATCCCAGCAGGGTCAGGAAGAGACACACTGTCTTCCTGTGTCTAGATCTCACAGCATTTCCACTTTTCTCCTGCTGATTTCCATGTCCTCTCACATTACCTTATCTGGAAATGAAGGTGTTCACCTGATGTCTTGGTTCTTTGTGGAAGAAGCAGTTGAGAAATAGAGGAATTTCACAGAGGTTGGGTGTTGATTTCTCAGGCTATGTACTAAAATATTACTAGTAGATAAAAAAAAAAAACAGTGTCAGTGCTCACCTTTACATGCAATTCATCATTGGGTTTAGAGAGTCAAGGGCAGTGTGGATCTAGCAGTGGATACCAAATTCATGTACATTTTTTCATCATCTCTCAAACAACTGCAGAGTTATGTGTTGGCCAGGAGCTTCTTAATTCCTTAATTACATGATAAAAGTTGAGTAAGTTGATTTAGTTTTCCTGATGTTGAAATGAATTTGAATAGTCTTTACCATATTGGGAGATACAGTGTCTTTAGGTTAATTTAATTTAATTTTTAATTGAATTAAACTCCACATCATATAAAATGATAAAAGTGACAGTCAGTTTATGCCATGATTCACTCTATTGCCATCTGGGAATGTTTGTTAAAAAAAATGAATTAAGATCCATTCTCCTGATGCATTTGTGTTTTTAGAAGTGGTAGGAATGTTTAAATGTCAAAGGCGATATAGAAGAAACCCATGGGGTGCGAACAATCAAATATTTTTGCTGTAAAGATATTTGGAACTTTGAGGAGTGCAGTCAGTTTAATTTACCTCACTAATTTAGTTAGTGCCCTTGCCCTTTTTCTTGTGGAATCTATCACTCCCTAATTGTATACATCACTTATATATGTTCGTTATATATTGTTTATTTCTTGACACTAGTACTTTCTAGGTGGTATCCCTACCTGAACAATTATTAAAAATCTATTTACCAATATGTTTCTAGATGCCCTTACAAAGGATATATATATTTCCCCCCTTGTAAAGAGACATTTTTATCACACACTCGTCTCCCTAGGTTCAGGGAAAATGTCAAAAGAGGGAGAGGAACGTTTGTAAGACCCAGGGGTAGTAGATGACCATAAGGAAATAGTGTTTTCTAGACTCAACAGGGCAGTTGTAGAAATAAAGCCACAGTGGTTATGACAGTATGCAGAAGACCTACTCAACCTCAAGCGAGATGAAATTCCAGGATGGAGGTCATGGTGTCCCACCCCTCACTGAGGAGCCTGTCAGGAGAAGGAAAGTTAGCTTTCTTTAAAGGCTTGGCCTCTGGTAGGTCACATGCTCTGATGAATGTACACACCTAGGAGTTTATGGGCAGCAATAATGGGACAGAGTGGATTTATGAAAAGAAAAATGAGACCTCAAAGTTGGGTGGGCTGAGCATGGGGAGGTGGACCTAGGAAGAGATGGTGGAGTGGTTAATATGATCAACATAGAATGTATGAAAACTTCAAAGAATTAATAAAAGAATCTTGCCTTGCAAATTTTAAGAATTGATAAAAATTTGTGTATTTTATTGAAATATATAGCTAGAAGATAAGGCAATTTTTTGGCTAAAAAGCTCTACAACAATACAAATAGAAGGCTATTGGGGAATTTTTAATTTTGAGATTGTTAGGTGTGCAACTGAAATCCCAACACTTGGAAGGTAGAGTCAAGATGAGTTCAAGGTCATGTTGGGCTCAGTGACAGAAAATTATCTCCAAAGTATGTTTTTAATCATGAAGTAGAAGTACAATCTCTCATATGATGACTGTGTGAAGTTAGAAGTCCATTCTTGTCACCGTTGATAGCTAAGGAGGAAATAAAACTCCAGTGTATCGCAGATGAACATTCACTTTGTATTCCTGTAATGAGCAATAAAACATGAAGAGCAATAAGTGTATAAAAATTTAAATATCTTATGGGAAATAATTTGTGCATAAGAATTTAGCATCGTCTCCATGTGTCAGGATGTAGCTCTCTTCCGTTTTAGATTCAGCTCATTCCGCAAATAAGTATTATGAGTTCACAAGTAAATTATTTACAGGAGCTTCATTGGCTGAGTTTTTCCCATGGAATAATTTCCTGAATGACAATCATTCTTTCAATGACAGAATCGTGTTCGTTTCTTGTCCTAAATGTTCTACGTGTCCTTAAGCAGAACGCTGACTTTCAGGAAACCCCCTTCTGTCCCCAAACAGGGGCTCAGTCACCACACATCCATCTGCCTCTGTGATGACCTGGCTGCATTACTTCTCACTTCAGTACAAGCAACTTTGCTTTCATGTTAACATCAGCAAATACCTGGACCTACCTGTTTAGTCTCATTTTTATATTTTCTTCAAAAGTCCAAATTCAATATGAATGAGTATGTGAATTTAATGTGAATGAACATGTAGCACAATTTGTTGTGTATAGATGGAGGGCCATATGTATTTTGGTGGTAAATGAGAGATGGAGCGAGCTTTTGAAATAACTGTCAGAAACAGAGAGTATGCTGGGTTGGTAATAGAAATTTCATCTCTTCTCGCCAATATTAACTCATTTATTTTGTCCCAAAACCAAAGAAGCACATTTTATGTTTTTGAATATTTGAAATAGGAGGTTGGAAAAATGGCTCAGTGGTTAAGAGCATGTGCTGCTCTTAAAGAGAGCATGAGTTAGGTTCCCAGCACCCATCTCAAGCATCTCACAACTGCTTGTAACTGTGGGTCCAGGGGATCTGATGTCTCTGTCCTCTGCAGGGAACTGTATACATGTGCACATATCTACAGACACATGTGCACATACATATAACTAAAAATGTTAAATGCGATAATGAAAAGATGCTGTGGATATCACTCTGTATCAATAAAGCACTGATTGGCCGGTAGCCAGACAGGAAGTATAGGCGGGACTAACAGAGAAGGGAGGAGAGGGAACAGGAAGGTGAAAGGAGGGAGACTGCCTGGAGCCGCGGCCAGAACAAGGAAGATGTAAAGTACCGGTAAGCCACGAGCCACGTGGCAAAGTAGAGATTAATAGAAATGGGCTAAATATAAGAGTAAGAGCTAGACAATGATAGGCCTGAGCTAATGGCCAAGCAGTTTAAATAATGTAAGCATCTGTGTGTTTATTTTGTAAGTGGTTTCTGGGACTGGTGGGACTTGGGAGCTGGTGGGACTTGGGAGCTCGAGAGAAATTTTCCAACAACAAAAAGATGTGAAATTAACATAAAATAATCAACAAATCGATTATTTGACTCAAAATATGTTTCTCTCTTCCTCAAAAGATAAGAGTCTGACATACATCACCCTTGCATTTTTAACAAACTATACTATATGTGTATGTATGGATATGGACATTTTTCCTGCATGTAGCTTTATTACTCAGGTGTGGCTAATATATTACCAATTCCAATAAAGAAATCTAGTTCAACAAATCTAACCATTGTCCATCATTTCCATGCTTCCTTTAAATTTGAAGGATTTCAAATTTCAAATGGAACCAGTATCTGGACCCTAAAGCAACTGAAAACAAAACTAATTGAATATGACATTTAACTTATGCAACACTATTCACTATCTCTCTGCCTCTCTCTCTCTCTCTCTCTCTCTCTCTCTCTCTCTCTCTCTCTCTCTCTCTCTCTCTCTCTCTCTCTCTCTCTCTCCCTCTCTCTCTCTCTCTCTCTCTCTCTCTCTCTCTCTCTCTCTCTCTCTCACACACACACACACACACACACACACACACACACACACACACACACACACTGAGTTTCTGTTTCTGATAACTTGTAGGGCCACAAAAATCTATCAAGCCCAGAAATTATAAAGAAATATTTAAGAGTCAGCAATCAGTTTCCTCTTCTTTCATAATCTTCCAATTTGCAAATGCCTTTGACTTAATGGTTTCTTTTGTTTACAGGGACTTGCATTGTCATGCTCTGAATGCACCCTCAAGCTCTATGAACAAGGTAGGGTCAGCTGTATTTTACATTTAGGTAAAAATTTCAAACTTCATTGGTTTTTAAAGTGAAGCTGTATCTGTGTTTTGTATGTTGTCAAATATTGCTGGTTGTTATCCAATTATAACACTGAAAACACAGTTAAGAACCATGTCTGTTTCTATTGTTCTTCTTGATATAAACTGTGTGAAGCAAAGTTAAAATGCTTACAACAATGACTTTCTAGTGAAATGTCATATATCAGTCGTAATGTAGTGGTTGATTGATCATCAACCTATATGTCATCTATCATCTGAATATCATTTATCTGTCATCAATAATCATCTATGTATTTATCATCTGTCTATCCATTCACTTATTATTTAAGTATTATCTTTCTACCCTTCTATGTATCATTTATTTATCTTGTATATATCATTTCTCTATCACATCTCTATCATCTATCAATTAATCCACCACATCATTGTCTGTATGTATAATCTATCTCTCCAACAATATTATTTATCTTAAAATATCTATTATCTATACATCTACCATATGTCTATCATTTCTCTACCATGTATGTGTTTACTAGTATTTGTCTAGCTACATTTATCCAAAGAGAAAAGAAATAAGCCACATTATGAATTTCACAATGGTATAAAAAAAACAGTCCAAAATTATGGTGGTGTGTGTTGACTTTAAAAATATGTCTCTTGGATCTTTAAAGGTTTTTATTCTCAGTATTTAACTAAGTTGGGAAAATATTGGCCTTTATGAAAATGAATTTAGTTTTTCCCTAACTATAAGTTAATAATGTACTTTTTTTTTTTTTAGTTTTTCAAGACAGGGTTTCTCTGTGTAGTTTTGATGCCTGTCCTGGATCTCGTTCTATAGTCTAGGCTGGCCTCAAATTCAGAGATCACCTGGCTCTGCCTCCAGAGTACTGGGATTAAAGGCATGTGCCACCGCCACCCGGGTGATACATTCGTTGAATATTTTTATATATCATAGATAGAAAAGCTTTAAGGCAAAACATTTTGCTACATGCACCCGCTTATCTGTGCCTTCTTCCATGTGTGGAGAATCTCATTCAGCCACAGTTCTCTCAGTTTTCTGCTTGAGTGACTGTCAAAAGAAAAGGAGGGAAAGAGCAGGTACAAAATGCCACCATTCATGCCCCGGTGTTCAGGAGCATTGAAGGAGAGGAAGGTTTTGGATAGCTCTTCCTGAAGTGATGGGTTTCATTATAAAGGAAAATCGGAACCACGCAGTTGCAAGGGAAGCTGGTTGTTGCTGACTCTAAACAAATCAAGGCTTAGTATTTCAGCCACGCTTTTGTGAGTTAGTTCTCATCAGAAATTTCGAAGAAGTAGACATCTGCGCAGAAGAATTTGGAATCTTTTCAAGTTTTGGATTCTCGTCTCTTTCTCTATGTTCACCTGTGGATTTGGATGGAGGGTATGAGGAAATTATACATGAATGCTTTATGATTATATTCCTAAATGAGTATAGAAAAGCTAACTTCAAAGTTAAGTAAAAAATAACTCCTTTGTATTATGCTAGTTGTTTTGTTTCTTTAAAAATAATGTTCTATGCTGTTATATATCTTGGGGTTTATTCATCACCAGTGTTACATATGTTTTTACAAAGTAAATAGTTACAATTTTTTGAAAATCCCTTGACTAAGTTAGTTTAATTTCTTGTGATAGTTCCTTCAAAATAATAGAGACTAAATATTCTTTTTATCCTTGAGTTAATGAACGACAAGAGATAACAAAAATGTCTTTCAACTAACACACACACACACACACACACACACACACACACACACACACACACACACACAAAACAAAACAAGTTAACCAATAATTCCTGACCACGGCAAGGAATACCTAGAGGCAAAGTTCTCTTCTCTATGGTATTACTTCTAGATCATCATTTATAAAACTGTGCCTGTGGTGAAATTACTCAGATGTTGAACTTGTCCCCGGCCTTTTAGGTCATTGCCAGCATCTCAAAAGATCACTTGACAGTCAGCCCAAGACTCACAGTCCATCTTTTATAATCTTCCAGCTGTATACTCAAATGCCCGCCTCTTTCCACTGCCTGAATGGTGGCAGTGGGGTATTGGCAATGCACAGATGTGTCATGAAAACCCACAAAGGGAATAAATCTATGGTTTTTTAATGCTTAGCCCTGGTTGCTGACTTTCAGAAGACTGAGGAGCTGTGAACACACACAGGCAGAGTGCTTAGTACCTGCCTTTGCTCTACCTTATCAGGACAGGATAGGATGCACTCTGCCTATTTTTATTGTTCGTTCTAATAATCTGTCCTCCTGTATCTATTTTTATGTATGCCCCATATTTAAAAGATAAAGGGATGCAATTCTGTTTTCTTATCTGCATATTTATTCGTGATGCTGCTGTCAGCATGATGAATATGTATAGATAGGCCATTGCAAGATGGTTTGAGAATGATTGAGACAAGACAATGCCTAGTATTCTCAGTAGGCAGAAAATGCAAAAGAAATCTGTTGGTTGCCTTTGGTATTCTGTTCTTTTAATCAGTGCTAGTAAGAGAGACTTTCAGAACTTTTTAGAATACTTAAAATATATTACTTCTTACCAGCAAGCCCAAAGGACATTAGTCATACACAAAAGCTGCCTGAACTGGCTATTTTCATATCTATGAATTTTGTAAATAATGTCTCACTATATAATCTGACCTTAATTAGGTGTGATTTTTATTTTCTTTCTGGAACTTGATTTCTAGTTGTCCATTCCTTATCTTAGTTTTAACACATAAAATAAGTTCACTAGATTGCTGCTTTTATTAAATACCACAACATGAATAGTCCAAGGGCAGTTATGCAAATTTCAGAATGTTCTGGTTTTTCAAAACTTCAGGTCAATCTAAAATATCGTTTAATTCAGTATTTTATTTTATACTTTGTTATATCTTTACTTTTAAGTCTGGCTTGCCAATATTACCTTCACATTGGCTTAGGTTGCTCATAAAATTGACCTCTGTGTTCAGCTCTATCTACATCAACCATCATGTTAGACTTGGAAGGAGCCTGAAATGTGAGGTCTTCTCTTCAAGACAGCATGGCCAAGCAAATCTTTCCCACCCTTGTCATAGCTGCCCCATAAACACCCAACTATTATAAATTTCTTATCAATGGCTACATTGTGAATGCCCTTGATTTTCCCTTAACAATGTGCTGTGTTAGCACACCCTTTCTTGCCAAGTGTCATCTTTCTGGTAAGAGGAAACATATCTCTGTGAAAGAAACACAAAACCACAACTAATCCAAGTGTTATGAATGCTGCGTGCTCAACAGAGGTAGCTGCCTAAATCACTTATGGATAATTTAGTAATAGTAAGCTAAGACATTTGGTGCTGTGAAAGTTTTTTCTCAGGGTCAGAATATGGGGCTGCTGGGAGAGGGTAGTCTGTGACAGGCAACACCTGAACCATTGATGTATGCTTTGCAAGCAGTTAACTTCTCCATGAAATCTCATATCAGAAGTTGCCTATAAGACCCCTGAGATCACTACTTCTTTCCATCATATTTTGCTATTATAAATATGGATTATAATATTTTATACTTTTGAGGAGATACTTACCTGTCATTTTATATAATAGAAGGAATACAGCCTACCAAATTTTTATGACATTTGTTAATCCAGCTTAATCCTTAAATCATAATCTTTATTATTCAACTTTATTTTTATTAATATTTGTGTGCTTTCAAACAGAAATGCACACACACAGAGAGTCAACTCACACTGCTCAAATTCAAGCCGCTCAATGTCTTAAGTCATAGCTATGAATACTGGGATAGAATTCAAGGTACAGTTGCTTCCATCCAGCAATGAGTTAATGATCAACTGCATTATACTGAAAATACTTCACTGCAACATGTAATAATTAGTAGATTCTATTATAACCAGGGACTGTTCCATTTCTTCTCTTGAGTGCATATAATGACACAGTCTCTAATTTCTTATGAAGTTTCTATACTTTTCTGTCTTCATATGGACTACTTAGAAACAAAATGTGCTTTATTTTCCATGTCTATGTCAAGTCAGTGTTTTTTTTTCTAGGATGATTACATGTAATGTATTCGTTAGAATGGGATTTTTTAAATAAAAAAATTTATTTACTTTACATCTTGGCTGCAGTGCCCCTCCCTCTTCTCCTCCCAGTCCCCCCTCTCCTCCTCTCTGCCCTCCCCCCATCCACTCCTCCATTTCTATTCAGAAAAGTGCAGGCCTTCCACAAATATCAACAAAACATGGCATATCAAGTTGCAGTAACAAATAAGAACCTCCCCTTGTATTAAGGCTGGGCAAGGCAACCCATTATGAAGAGTAGGGTCCCAAAAGCCAGTAAAAGAGCCAGAGACAGCCCTGCTCCCACTGTTAGGAGTCTTACAAGAGCATCAAGATACACAACTGTCACAAATATGCAGAGTGCCTAGGTCAGTCCCATGCAGGCTCCATTGTCCCCCTTTGCCCCTGCAGAGGGCTGTCTAATCTACTCCAAGGTTTAATGGTGACCATTTGGGGCTGATCTAATTCTTATGCCTTTCAGTGATTTTTCCCTTCCTACCTTCTGTGTTTCTTTGCCATTAAAATTTAAAATTCCAGGAAGAGATGGCTTTCATAAGGCTTCTCATTAAGTTTCTCTGGAAATTCAATTTTTAAAATGTGATCTTCTTTAAATAAGGGAAATATTCTTTTATAATTATCTTTTTGTTTTCACTCTCAACTTATCTTGTCTTCTTTTCCTTTAGATTTCCATCATCTATACGTGGAATGTTCTAGATCCATTTGTGTCCATAGCAATATGTTTTCTTTGTTTACTGGTTTGTTCTCTTCCCCTTTCTTTTTATTTTGGGTAAGTTTGTGTGCAGTCTTTTCTTTATTGTATGTTATGTGCCCCCTTTTAATGCCATTTCCCGTAACTTTGAATTCTCTCTGATCACACTATTTTATGAAGTCACATGTTCTTACAACTAGATCACAGTAACTTGTTGCCAAAACTAAACATATATAAAATGAACCCAACCCTATCTTGAGCCTCTTTATTTTATCACCTATATAGAATAAATAGCTAGATAAGCCAGTCTAATTTAACTAGCCAACTGGATGGATGTCAGTCTGTCTTAGATTAAACCTACTTCAGTTTTCTGTTGACCAGTTTTGATGGCTTCTTTCCCCCTCAAAAAAATGTTTCTTGGTGTAGGGGCCTGTGCACATTGGGCAAAGGAAAATGATAGTCCAATATGCCATTACTAAAACCTCAAAATAGTATAGAGAGTGTACGGCCATAGGCCCTGCACTCTGTCTCTTCTTCCATGGGATATGACTTCCCTTGCCATCTACAGTGAGAGTCTCTGTGGCTTGCCTTCTTGTTTAAGGTGCAATTCTTTCCCACACTGCAATTATGTCCCCATGCCTGTGACAGATGAGGCGTCTGTTATCACCTTCATAGCTACCGGTCCCTGCTACAAAGAACTGTGATGGTCCATTCATTAGCAGTATTCTCAGCTACAAGAATATCAAGGAAATGTCAAGACCCAAAACAACTAAGTAAAAGGTAAAGTTTAGGATGTTGCTATTCCTGGCAGTAGCAAACCTAAGTATGATGAGGCTTCTGGGGTCTCAGGTCTACGTGCAGTATAAGACAAGGCACTGCCAATTGGTGACGTCACCCTCCTTTGCATGTCTCCCTTCTCTGAGATTTCACATGCATGCCTGTTCTGTCTCTCTGATTTTTCTCATGCTGAGAGACACTAGGCTGTTATGTGCTCCCCTCTCTCAGTCACGGGTGGCCGTTCTTCTATTCTTAAGCAAACTGCTGGATCTGAACCCTATAAACTCAGTTGCACTTATGCAAAACAAGTGTGGAAACCAGAGCATTCTCAGTGACCTGGCTCAAATGCAAGTGACTCACAGGCCCAGATGCCTTATTCCTTAGAAACTAAAGTCTGTTCTTCCCTCTGAGAGCAAACATTCCCTTTAGAATATATCCCAATGTTTTCCAGGCAGTCTGACATTCTACTTGGATTAAGAAAAATGGTCCAGTACCCTGTAGCTTGAGAGCAACTTATAATTTTCAATCACCCTTTGAATATTCTGAAGCATTAGGAATGCATTTTTCTATATTATAATGTGTTGTTGTCTAGCTAAGTACTTCCAGTGTAGACTATATTCCCTCAGACAGTGTTTCTGCAAATCTGCCTCCCTCTTTGCCTTAATCATCCTTTTCACAGGAGGCAATGGTTTCACAGTATCCCTATACAATTTGACAGAAATAAAGTTGTGTTTTACTCTGGTTAGATTTCCTACAGTTTTTTTTCCTCAGAGAAATAGGACAATAGTAGATGCAGATAACTTGACAATGCTCTAGTATAGCTGTAAGCCCCCAAAGCAACTGGACAGCTGTGGCAGGCCAGCCACAGTATGTTATATAATGACAGAGGGTATACAGATATTTGCCGGCTAAACCCAAAGGCACCTGTCATGGTGGGCTGCCTGCTACCTACCCCAGGGTTTCTTTGAAGGCTCTAATTTAATGAAGAACCTGTTAAAGTTGGATATGCCCTCTAAGGAAGGTTTTCTCCCAATAAACCATATAGAACAGACAGCCCAACACTCCTCCAATGTTTCACCATCTTTACATTAATCAGCAAAATTCCCTGTAAGGTTCAGTTCACTATTGCCATTCAGAGAGCTTGCATTATTATAAAACTCAATGAATTTCCTATCTTATTTAACATGTGTGCTTTGCTACTATTTTGATTTTAGCTGCCCACCTAGAAGTTTAGCACAGTAGCATACCTTATAGTTCTTGGATATTTCTGGTGTGCTACTGACTCTTAACATACTATTTAAATATGTTCAGTGGTGAGATGGTTTCTCTCTTGTATTGTACTCATTTAAAGCTTGTATCATGTTTCAAATTCATTTGCCCATAGGCATTGAAGTTTTAATTTTCAAATTCTTTACTAAAATGGATTAATTTTAATTAATATTTAAATTTTCAAAGTGAGCTCTTACTGTCAAGCCTGGAGTCTGGCTTCAAGGCTGAGTGTAGTGTTGAATATATGGGCCTTTCTTTCATTCTGTGTATTCTATCAGTCAAAAGAGTTTTAGAAAGGGAAGTGATTTTTACAAGGATCATTTTCATTTTTATCAGTCATTTAATAAAGTAAAGACATAAAAGTTGTATGATCTTTACACAATGACCTTCACTTCAAGATATTGAGTGTTTTGGACCTAGAGTAAAAATATGCTATTTAAAACAGAAAATGATAATCAATAATGCTCATCTTCTTAGTAAGTAGAACATTATTCATTATTATTTTCCATTTTAAATAACATAAAGAGGCTGGAGAGAATGGCTCAGTGGTTAAGAGCACTTGCTGATTTTGCCAAGGACCTGGGTTCAGTTCCCAGCACCCACACCAGGGGGCTCACAGCCACTTGTAATTACAGTTCCTGGGGATGCAAAAGACCTCTTCTGGCTCTGTAGGCATCTGCATGCACATGGTGCACAAATATACACTCAGGCACATACACACACACACACACACACACACACACACACACACAAATATTAAATAACTAAAATCTTTAAAAAAAACTAGTAAGTGTTCACTTGGTAAATTTAATATATTGAAACATTATCTAATCTAAATTTGTCTCATTTGCCTCCATGAATTATCAGAACAATTTTCTATGGCCCTTCATGATAATAGATAAAGAACACTTTTATAATTCATTTCTACTTGGTTATCATTATACTGAAGGTAACCTGAGTGTAACTATTGTGTGGTGAGTTCTTGCTCACATATTATATTAACCAGTGTGTTCCTAGTTTTTCTTAACTTGACACAAACCTAGATATTCCTGGGGAAAAAGAGTCACAACTGAGAAATTACCTCCATCTGATTGGCCATAGCATATCTGTGGGGCATTTTCTTGATTGCTGATTGATGTACGAAGACTGACCCAGACTACTATGTGTTGTCTCACCCATGGCAGATGTGCCTGGACTATATATATAAGGTTACTGAGCAAGCCACAAGGATCAATCCAATAAGCAGCACTCGTCCATGGCCTCAGCTTCAGTTCCTGCCTCCAGGTTCCTTGAACTCTTGCCCTAGTTTCCCCTGATGGTGGTGCATAACTTGTAAGAAGAAATAAGCCCTTTCCTCTCCACGTTGTTTTAGGTAATTATGATTTATCACAGCAATAGAAACCTCAACTTAGATACTCACCATCCTAAAAGCCCTGCACAACAAGCATGTTTTGTTCTCCATGTATGAAGAAGCACAGTTGGATCAGAGCAGGATAACTGTTGCTACACAGACATCTGTCCACCTCAGGGATCATTACTCTCCAATTTTATTTTACTGACAATTAACAGTTGTAATAGTAAAAATACGGGAGGTATCAAATTTTGGGAGTCATCAATTCTTCAATGAGTCAGGTCACTGGTGCGTGTTACACATAACCAGAGTATTTTCCAATATAGGTTTATGCTACTATATGGGGCACCATGAAGTAAATCATCACCGGTAACACAGCTTGTAAAGTCATCTCATGGAACATTTAACAAGACGGACCATGTTGGAATTGTAACTCATGATGCAATTAAATGGATTCAAATCAGTATAATAATCAAAGGAAAAGAGGCTAGCAATTTGAGAGTAGGGGGAATGGGAGGGATTGCAGAGACAGGGACATGGGAGGCTCTGGAGGGAGCAAAGGTAAGGAGAAAAGTGATGTAATAATATTTTTAACTAAACATATAAGACTAATAAAGAAAAATATAAAAAATTCCAATCAGACTAGAATATGAATGGTATTACTTCCGAATCATATGGATTCAGAATGTGTGAGCAATCTCTAGAGATGCAATGGTAAACTGAACCTGTGGTTTTCTAGAAAGAACTGAAGAAACACTTAACCCAGTCAGGTAGCAGATGAAAACGAGAACCTGACAAGATGCTCAGCAACATCAAGGGAAGCAGCTTGGCTCCATCTGGAGATTACATGGAGCAGCTGTTGGTATATCCTAACACCATCAGAAACAACTCATCTCATGGAAGAGATGAGACCATCCAACTGGAGTGATCAAATGCAGAGACTCTGCCTATCAGGGTGAGAAGTTCAGCAGAATTGGATTGAGTTCAGAACTGTATACGAAACTCCTTGTCTTTCTGTTTTGCTCACTCCCATGAAGACAGGAAATGTTCATGGCTAGCTCTGCCCCTACACATTTTCTTTTCTTGCACAGGATCCTGGGAATTTTGCTAAGTCTCACATTCCAAACTAGCATGTGTGAAGCAAAGTACATCATGATTTTTTTTTAATCGAAATGGTTATACCCCTTTAAAGATGTATTTATTTTTTTAGTTGTGTGGCTATGTATACATGTGCAGGTTTCTTCAGAGACCAGAAAAGGGTGTTTGATCTCCAGGCACTGGAGTTACAAACACTTGTGAACAGCTTGGTAAGGGCACATGGGACTGGTGTCCAGTCCCTTGCAAGAACAATATCTGTTCTTAACCTGAGCCATTTCTCCAGCTTCAAAATAGATCAGATGTTTAAAAGAGAACAAAGAGGAAGGAAAAGTTGCAGTTACTATAATTAGATCATCTCACGGCAGATGATCTCTGCCACAAATAACCAAAATTGTCTAATAGCCCTTGGGAGTCTTTTCAGGTGTAGAAATCTAGAAACACAAGTTTGATATTTTTCTTAAGTCAAATAATACTTATTGGGAAAAGTCTTAGTTTTCCTCAGCTTAAACACATACACACACACACACACACACACACACACACACACACACACACACAGCTTAATGAAGTTGTATCAATGATGAAAAACACTGATTAAAAATATAAAATACAAGCACAGGCTCTTGTTGTGAAGGGACCGACGACACTGCTATTCTTGTTGACTTTCATTTAGGGCCTTCATATCAGTCCCATTGAGCTTTCACTGCAGTGACCTGATCGTGATATCGAAGACGGAGCTACAAAATGTGTGTCACTGAACCTCAATTCTGCACCTAATTTCACATTAAATTTAACTAGAGGGGAGGAAGGAAAGGAGAGAGGAGGTTGTTTATGGGTATGTATGTGTTCATTTGCTGACTATGCTTACACAAAGTGATTCATCTCCCTCCAGCCTGCAAAGTATTGGAAATGTATGATGACTGAAACACTTCCAACTCTGTAATAAGAGATATACGGCTGAAGTGGCCAGGAGGAAAACACCACAAAAACCTCACATTTTATCAACAGCATACTGTCATTTGATGGGCTATTCTTCTTCTGGTCCATATGAGCTGTTTCATCAGAAGGGGAATCTCTTGTTTATTTTTTCCCCCTGAGACCCTATTGCCAAGTGCATTGAGTGGAATAGTGAAAGTCCAACTGTACCTTGAGAAATAACGTGGTATTCATATTAATGTCACATACATGACAAACAGGAACATATATGATGCTCATGTTAGTCTGTAGTTGCTTTTCCTTCCTTCTTTCCTTCCTTCCCTCTTTCCTTCCTTCCTTCCCTCCCTCCATCCCTTCCTTTTCTCTCTTTATTATATTCCAACCACAGTTTCCCCTCCTTCCTCTCCTCTCAGTCCCTGGGAGCACTTTCCTTCTGCTCCCCCTCCCCCCACATACACTCCTCCCCTGTTTCTATTCAGGAAAGCAGAGGCCTCCCATGGATATCAACAAAACATGCCATATCAAGATGCAGTAAGACTAAGCACCTTGCCTTGTAGTAAGGCTGGGCAAGGCAACCCACTGTGATGAATAGGGTCCCAAAACCAATTAAAGAGTTGGAGACTGTCCCTGTTCCCACTGTTTGGAGTCCCACAAGAAGACTAAGCTACAAAACTCACATATATGCAGAGGGTCTAGGTCAGTCCCATCCAAGCTCTCTGGTTGTTGGTTCAGTCTCTGTGTGTTCCTATGAGCCATGTTAGTAGAGTCTGTGGATTTCTTGTAATGTCCTTGACACCTCTGGCTCCTACAATACTTTCTCTCTCTCTCTTCAACAGGATTCCCTGAGCTCAGTCTAATGTCTGGCTGTGGATCTGCATCTCTTACCACCAGTTGGTGGATGACACCTCTTTGATGACCGTTGGGCTAGGCACCAATCTATGAGTATAGCAGAATATCATTAGGCATCATTACATTGACTTTTCTTCTTCAGTTATGTTTGGTTCTATACTAGGTCTCTGGGCCATCCAGCCTCTGGGTCCTGGCACTCCAGGAAATACCATGGGTGGGTTCACTCTCTCGTGGCATGGTTCTGAGGCTTGACCAGTCAGTGTCACCCTTACCCCAGCATATCCCATAGGCAGGACAGACTTTAGGTTGAGGGTTATGTGCATGACCAGTTCAGGGCTATATGTCCACTATTGCTAGGATGCTTATCTATGTTATTGTTATATATTCCTTGTAGTTGAACCAGGTTTCTACCTCACCCTGCAATAACCCACTTTCCAGTCTGCTCTTTTAATACTCATCCCCTACCCCCACCTGATCCTTCATGTTCCTATTCCCCCTACACCCAGTCCACTCACAAAATCTATTCTATTTCCCTTTCCCAAGGAAAACCCTTCATTCCCCCCTCCCCTTGAACCCTCTTTGTTACCTGGCCTCTCTGGGGCTGTAGATTATAGCATGATTATCTTTTACTTAACAGCTAATATCCACTAATGAGTGAGTACATGCCATGTTGGTCTTTCTGAATCTGGGTTACCCCACTCGGGATGAGTTCCATCCATTTTTCTGCACATTTCATAACATCGTTGTTTTTAACAGATGAGTAATACTCCATGGTATAAATATACCACGCTTTCTTATCCATTCTCCGGTTGAGGGACATAGGTTGTTTTCAGGTTCTTGCCATCACAAATAAAGCTAATATGAATAGTTGAGTAGATGTCCTTATGTTAAGATTGAGCATGTTTGGGTATATGCCCAAGGTATATAGGTATAGGTAGATCTTGAAGTAAATCAATTTCCAATTTTCAAAGTGGCTGTACAAGTTTGCACCTCTACCAGCAATGAAAGAGTATCCCCCTTGCTCCACATCGGCTCCAGGGTAAGCTTTCACTTGTGATTTTGATCTTAGCCACTCTGACAGGTGTAAGATGGTATCTCGGAGTCATTTTAACTTGTGTTTCCCTGATGGCCAAGGATGTTGAACATTACTCTGTTTCTCAGTCATATGAGATTCTTCTGTTGAGAATTCTCTGTTTAGAACTGTACCCCACTTTTTTAAAATTGGATTAATTGATTTTTTGATTTCTAGTTTCTTGAGTTTTTTATATATTTTGGAGATTAGCCTTCTGTCAGATGTGGGGTTGGTAAAGATCTTTTCCTATTCTGTAGGCTGTTGTTTTGTCCTATTGACAGTGTCCTTTGCAATACAAAAACTTTTCAGTTTAATGAGGTCCAATTTATTAATTGCTGATCTTAGTGTCTAAGCTATTGGTGTTCTATTCACAAAGTTGTCTCCTGTCCCAAGGTGTTCAAGGTTATTCCTCACTTTTTGTTCTGTTGGTTTCAGTGTATCTGGATTTAAGTTGAGATCTTTGATCCACATGGACTTGAGTTTTGTGCAGGGCAGTAGATATGGATCTATTTGTATTCTTCTACATGCTGTCATCCAGTATACCAGCACCATTTGTTGAAGATGCTTTCTTCTTTCCAATGTATTATTTTGACTTCTCTGTTGAAAATCAGGTGTCCATAGTTGTGTGGATTTACTTCTGGGTCTTCAATTTAATACCCTTAATTCACCTGTCTGTTTTTTATGACAGTACCATGCAATTTTTTATTACTATAGCCCTGTAGTAGAGCTTCAAATCTGAGATGGTGATACCTCCAGAAGTTCTTTTATTACGTGGGATTGTTTTGGCTATTCTGGGCAGTTTGTTTTCCATATAAAGTTGAGTATTGTTCTTTCAAGGTCTGTAAAGAATTGTGTTGGGATTTTAATTGTGATTGTTTGAATCTGTTGATTGCTTTTGGTAAGATGGTCATTTTGACTATGTTAATCCTACCAATTCAGGAGCATATGAGATCTTTCCATATTCTGATATTTTCTCCAATGTCTTTCTTCAAAGACTTTAAGATTTTGTCATATTGGTGTTTTACTTGCTTGATTAGAGTTACACCAAGATTTTTTTTATATTATTTGTAGCTTTTGTGAAGGGTGGTGTTTCCCTGATTTCTTTCTTTCTCAGCCCATTTATTGAGTTACTGTATATTGCTTTCACTATGTTTAGGCATGGTCCTTGAATCCCTGATCTCTCCAAGCCTTTTATCATGAAGGGGTGTTGGATTTTGTCAATGGCTTTTCCAGCATCTATTGATATGATATGTGAGTTTTTTTTCTTTCAGTTTGTTTATATGGTGGATTATATTGACAGATTTTCCTCTGTTGAACCATCCCTCCATCTCTGGAATGAAGCCCATTTGATCACTTGATCATGGTAGATGATCTTTTTGATGTGTTCTTGGTTCGGATTACAAGTATTTTATTGAGTATCTTTGTATCTATTTTCCTGATGTAGACTGGTCTGTAGTTCTCTCTCTCTCTCTCTCTCTCTCTCGCTCTCGCTCTCGCTCTCGCTCTCTCGCTCTCTCGCTCTCTCACTCTCGCTCTCGCTCTTTGTTGAGTCTTTGTGTGGTTTAGGTATCAGGGTAACTGTGGTACTGTGGTTCATAAAGTGAATTTGGCAATGTTCCTTCTGTTTTTATTTTGTGGAATAATTTGAGGAGTGTTGGTATTAGCTCTTCTTTGAAGGTCTGGTAGAATTCTGCACTGAAATCAAGTCCTGGGACTTTCCTGATTGGGAGAGTTTTAATGACTGCTTCTATTTCCTTGAGTGATATAGGTCTATTTAAATTGTTTATCTGATCTTGATTTAATTTTGGTAAATGGTATCTATTGAGAAAATTGTCCACTTCTTTTAGATTTTCTAATTTTGTGCAGTACAGATTTTTGAAATATGACCTAAACATTCTTTGGATATCTTTGGTGTCTGCTGATATGACCCTTTCTCTTTCTGATTTTGTTAATGTTGTTATTCTCTCTACCTTTTTAACTAACTGCTTGCATAAGAGTTTGTCTTTCGGGGGCTGGAGAGATGGCTCAGTGGTTGACAGCAGTGACTGTTCTTCCAGAGGACCTGGGTTCAATTCCCAGCACCCAGATGGCAGCTCACAACTGTCTGTAACTCCAGTTCCAGTCCTTCTGACACTCTCACACAGACATACATGCAAGTGAAACACCAATGAACACAAAATAAAAATAAATTATTTAAAAAAAAAAGAGTGTGTCTTGCTTGTTGATTTTCTCAAAGAACCAACTCTGTTTCATTTAATCATTGTATTGTTCTCTTTGTTTCTATTTTATTTATTTCATTCCTATGTTTGATTATATCCTGCCATCTAGTCCTCTTTGGTGTGTCTGCTTTTTTTTGTTCTAGATGTTTCAGGTGCGCTGTTAAGTCATTAGTATGAGTTTTTCTAATTTCTTTATGCTGGCACTTAGTGCTATGAATTTTCCCTTTAACACTGCTTTTTTGTGTCCCATAAGTTTGGGTATGTTGTGCCTTCATTTTCATAGAATTCGAGGAAGTCTTTAATTTATTTTTTTTTCTGTCTTCATTCCTTGACCAAGTGGTAATTCAGTAGAGAATTGTTCAGTTTCCATGAGTTTGTAGGCTTTCTGTTATTTTTGTTGTTGAAATCCAACTTTTATCTGTAGTTGTTTGATAGGATACAGGGATTATTTCAATTTTCTTGTATCTCTTGAGACTTGCTTTGTGACCAAGTATATGGTCAATTTTGGAGAATGTTCCATGAGGTGCTGAGGAGAAGGTATAATCTTTTGTGTTTGGGTGAAATGTTCTGTAGATATTTGTTAGCTCCATTTGAAGCATACTCTCTGTGAGTTCCATTATTTCTCTGTTTACTTTCTGCCTGGATGACCTGTCCATTGGTGAGAGTGGGGTGTTGAAGTCTCCCACTATTAATATGTGGGATTCAATGTGTGATTTCAGCTTTGGTAATGTTTCTTTTACAAATGTGGGTGCCCTTGCATTTGGGGCATAGATGTGGATGTTCAGAATTGAGACATCATCCTGGTAGATTTTTTCTTTAATAAATATGAAATGTCTTCCATTTCTTTAGATTAAATTTGGTTGGAAGTCTATTTTGTTAGATATTAGGATAGATATACATGCTTTCTTGTTAGGGCCATTTGATTGGAATTTTTTTTCCAACCCTTTACTCTGAGGTAATGCCTATCTTTGATTTTGAGGTGTGTTTCTTGTATACAGCAGAAGGATGAACACTGTTTTAATATCCATTCTGTTACTATGTTGTTGTGGGTGGTGGTGGTGGTAGTGTGTGTGTGTGTGTGTGTGTGTGTGTGTGTGTGTGTGTGTTTCCACTTTTGGATTTTCTGTGTGAGATTATCTATTTCCTGTGTCTACATGGGTATAGTTAACTTCCTTGGGTTTGAGTTTTCCTTCTAGTACCTTCTGTAGGGCTGGATTTGGAGATAAATATTGTTTAAATTAGCCTTTGCATGAAATATCTTATTTTCTCCATCTATGGTAATTGAAAGTTTTGCTGGGTATATTAGTCAGGGCTGGCATCCATGGTCTTCTAGAGTTTGCAAGATATTTGTCTAGTCTTTATGACTTTTAGAGTCTGTGTTGAGAAGTCATGTATAATTCTTATAGGTCTGCATTTATATGTTACTTGTTTTTTTTCTCTTGCTGCTTTTAATGCTCTTTCTTTGTTCTATATATTTAGTGTTTTGATTATCATGTGATATGGGGACTTTCTTTTCTGATCCAATCTGTTTGGTGTTCTGTAAGCTTCTTGTACCTTTATAGGCATGTCTTTCTTTAGGTTAAGGAAATTTTCTTCTATTATTTTGTTAAATATATTTTCTGGGGTTTTCAGCTGGGATTCTTCTCTTTCTTCTATTCCTTTATTCCTAGGTTTTGTCTTTTCATAGTGTCCTGTGTTTCCTGGATGTTTTGTGTTAAGAGTTTCTTTTAAATCTAACATTTTCTTTGACTGGTGAATCTGTTTCTTCTGTTGTATCTTCAATGCCTGAGATTCTTTCTTCCATCTTTTGAATTCTGTTGGTGATGCTGGCATCTGTAGTTCCTGTTCACTTACCCTGATTTTCCATTTCCTGAATTCCTTCAGTTTGTGTTTTCTTTATTGCTTTTATTTAGATTTTCATGTCTTGCATAGTTTCTTTCACCTGTTTGTTCATTTTATTTTGGCTTTCTTGGCATTCTTTTAGGGATTTGTTTCCTCCAATTTTTTGGTTGTCTTTTCCTCCATTTCTTTAAGGGAGTTTTTCATCTCCTCTTTAAGGACCTTGATCATCATTGTGAAGTTGGTTTTAAGATAGGTTTTTTTGTTTGTTTGTTTGTTTGTTTGTTTGTTTGTGCTTCCACTATGTTGGAATATTCGAGGCTTGCTGTAGTGGAATGGCTGGGCTCTGGTGGTGACATATTGCCCTGGCTGTTGTTGTTTATGTTCTTACACTTACGTTTAAGCATCTAGATTTGGAGTCATTATAGGTCTAGGTGCCAATTTCTGCATTTGATTTTTGTTGGTGGATGTTTTCTTCCTTAGCTTCTGTTTCCTCTCTGGTCTTCTGGATCCTGTGGCCTGTGGTTGAGTAGAGAGTCTCTGCCCACATTGGGGGCTAGACTTCTGATGGCCTGGATGGCCTCTGGTCCATTAGGAGGTTGCTGCCCAAGTTTGGGGCTGAAGTTCTGGATTTATATGCACATTGCCTCTGATCTAGCCAGGGGTTCCCTGGGGTTCAGATGCTGGCCTGGCTTTTGGTGGGATAGAAGTCTTCTGCCTAGTTTTCAGGAAGTTGGCCTTGTCTCTGGGGTTGAAGACTGGCCTGGACTCTGATGGGTGGAAGGCTTCCTCCAGGGGAATGGGCAGGGATATGGTAATAAGGAGAGGAGGGGTATTTGGAGTTATGCTGGGTGAATGCAGGTGAGATGGGAGCAGTATTAACTGGCATTCAGGATGCTAGCCTGGCATCTTGGGGAAAGAGAGGGCTTCCACCAGAAGTGTAGGCCTGGATATGGTGACATGGAGAGGACGGTTGGGGTTATGTTGGGATGTAGTTACTCATTGGTCCATAAATTATTTTTGGTTTTAGCTTTATGTGAGAGAACATGGAATGATCTTTTCTATTGTTTCCCTGGCTCTTTTTCATGCTTCATTTTCTCCTTCACAGTTGTTTTCATCTTGCAATCTGCTTGATATCAAGACTCATAAAAATGTTACAAACCTCTGTGCCTCTTCTTCCTGTGCAGCACTGTAGGATGGACAAGTGTTTCCTTGCTGATATCAATGGATTTTTCTAGAAAGATTTAGATATGGTAGTGTTACATTGTGGTAAGCTTTTTTTTTTTTAAACAAGCCTATTTTCTTCATTTTATTTATTTTTTATTTTTAAATAGACTTTTAAAAGTTCTTCAAATGGTCTTTATCAAGATTTCAATGACATTAGAGTAAAATGACCAAACCTAAATGATTTTCCTTACCCCTTCCTGCAGCCCCTAAAATATATGCTATTCTAGGTACAGGATAGCTACTAGTCTAGCACATTCTACTGGTGTGAAACCAGCAATCACATCTTTGTCATGTCAATGTAACTGTTTAATTTTCTTAATTGTTCTTTTATTTATTACATCAATAATAATTGACTATAAAACTTTGAATAAAGTAATTAATGTATGCTTTTAATAAGTTGCTCTTATGAGGTAGAGAATCAAATATATATGTGTATATGTACACATATATATATACTTGTTCACACATAGTATATATATAATTACAGCTATTAAGGCAAATGAGTAAATCAAATAGAGAATAATTATATATAAAATTGAATAAGCAATCCTTCATTTTAAACCAAATAAAATTGAACCATGGATCATTTTTCTATACTTAAGAACAGTGCAATAAAATGTGGTAAAATAACTCAATTTATATGCAAATAATAGGATTTGGCTTTCACCCCCAGATCAACAGAGTCCTATTTATTCTAAAGTTACATTACAATGGGAAAACCGTTACATTCCAGAAAGTGAAAATACTTAGATTAGCCATGACTTTGCCTCTTTATGGTCACACAGACTCATTAAAGCCTGATGCTCTCTCCAAATCATTTGAGATGCAAAATGTTAAAGCCTGACACTGACTCAAGCTGTGGAAGAGTTTGTATTGTCAGACTCTGGCCTTTCCGGACTGAATATGTCTGAGAACTCTCTGATGGACGCCATGAATGTGCACAGGCAGAATGTATACAGCACAGTAATGATGGTGGTTTTGGCTTTCCTCCTCCAAATTATAAGGTCAAATACTGATTAGTGTGTTTGTTTAGCATCTAGTTTCTTCTATAGTTTTCATCAGTAGCCTTTGTTTTGAGATCATAATCAAAATGGTACAGTTTACTTACTTGTCATTTAAATTGTTTAATATTCTAAGATAGGTAAATCCATAGATCACACACACACACACACACACACACACACACACACACACACACAAGCACAAATAGTTTTTAACACCTTTAGAACATATTCCAACTGTTATGTTTCCCCCTGAAGTTTAGGAGGACCTTTGCTCAGTTTAGGACCCCAAGTCCAAGCCTGAGTGTGAGATCAGACCATTGTGACTCAGAAAATGTTCCTTAATGTTGCCTCACTCTAATCCAAGTAAGAAGTAAATCAGATAGCCTCAACTGCATTTTCCCCTTAGCTTTGAAGGAAGTCTTTCCCAAGCAATAAACTAAAGTGAGACATCAATGAAAACAAATTTTATTAGTGAGGACTACATCTTACTTATGATCTAGATTTATGAAATCATTATACAACAAAACCATATGGCTACTCTAATTTTTCTTTATATTTCAAAATGTAAATATTGTTTTCTTGACTGAGATATAAAGAAAGTCATAGGTATAGAAAAATCCTTGCAACTTATATTTCTTAATATGTATGCTATTTAGTTTTCATATTATCACCTTCCAATATTATAAACAGTGGTAAATTTCCATGGAATGTTAGTGAAGGAGCCTCTTAAAGAAGCTTAAATCCTTGCTTCATGCATACTCTTTAACTTTGAATGGCTTTTTTCATAGGTAAATACGTGATAGCAAGCAAATGTTTCAGAGGAAGTTGTCTTTCCTGCAGGATCTCTCCTGCCTTCCAAGTACAAACTTTAGATCGGAGGCATTTTCATCCCTTTCAAATTGCCTGAAGAGGCTTTTTCCAAATTTAAATTAGATTTCAGAGTGTTTGGTCTAAAATCAAAGAATATATACATTTAGATTATTCAACCAATAAAGGATCTTGGTAGAAATATATTCTAAAATTCCTCTTCTTTAGATGGTAATGAAATCTATATGATAGAATTTCTGAAATTGGTTTTGCTTTCATTGGGAAATAAAACTTTGAAATACATATTTATTGAAAAGTTTTTAATCAAAAGAAGCATAAGTACTTTTAAAGGACATGGTTTGGTTTTGATATATAAGCCAGGATTTATTCAAAGTGCACCTGTTGACGTCAGCCTTCCCTAGATAAGGGTAGGTGATGATAAGATCAGGCTGCACCTCGTTGTGTGACACTGTTTCTTAGTAGTGCTGAACAAACATCCACTCAACCTAGTTGAA
Organism: Peromyscus melanophrys; assembly: GCA_902168415.1. Lineage (NCBI taxonomy): Eukaryota > Metazoa > Chordata > Mammalia > Rodentia > Cricetidae > Peromyscus > Peromyscus melanophrys. The sequence continues at coordinate 1,574 of CABHPR010154358.1, read as the reverse complement.
AAATGTTCTTTCCGGGTAGCTCAGCTCAGACCAGTGAGCCTCCTCCAGGCAGCTCGGCTGGCCTCTGCTTCATCCAGACAGTTCCACGAGTCCAAGAATGTCCCTCAGCAATCATACTGCTTATATATGCTTGGAGAGGGAGGAGCCTAGTGAATCTGGTCAGTTTCATGGACTTCCTGAAGCCATTAAGTTGTTTTGTTTGCTGGAGGGAGCCATTAAGTTGTTTGCTTCCTGGGCTTAAGGATTTTCCCTGTGGGTTGGAATATTTTCACTTCCTCTTAGAACATTCAGCTGGTTTCACCCCACTTTTAACATCATTTTCTTACAATACCCTGTTATTTTTAACCTCCTCTTTAACACCCCATGCCTTAAGGCATGTCCCTCTAAGATGGAAGGCTTTAATACAGAGGCAGCTACTGGACCATGGTGCAGAACGCAGAAACACGTGAAATGAGGTCTGCAGCACTAACTTAGCAAGGAAAAATACCCTGTTGAGGAAATCTCCCCGGCCCATTATTTGGAAAAGGGATTCTGTGGGTGCCTCTGCACCTTGCAGAGCCAAATAACAAAATCAGATTTTCTGGAATTTGATTCCTCAGACCAGCTCCGGTTATGCCTGTGAGCTGAGTGCTCATGGCTACATGACAATGCTTTGCAAACTCACTTTCCAATCTTCACCTCCCATAGAAAGAACTGCCAAGCCTGCAGCAGCAAGAGAGCACTGGATTACATACATGTGGTTACTGTAATGTTTCCATCAGCTCTTGAGAATTTTGGTTTAAATTTTAAAAGAAGCCAAAAAAACAAAACAACAACAACAACAAAAATGGTTTATACGTACTAAGTACTTAAATTCATTTGCATCAGTTTTTTTTTTCATGAAGAATAACATTATTAAAAGAAGGAAGATGATTCTGAATTTATAAGTCGTTGAAAAAGGGAACATCTTGTCATCTGAGTGGCAGGCAGGAATGAAATTTTCTTTTTCTCACTGCCCTCTTGAGGCCCTAATGAGAAATTTAGTTAAGTTTTGCAACACTTTTTTTTTCTTATCATTTTAGTATGGAGAGACTTTTGTCTGTGTGTATGAGTGTGTGTGTGTGTGTGTGTGTGTGTGTGTGTGTGTGTGTGTGTGTATGCACACATGCACAGATATGCAACTGCACATATGTATATATGTACATGATTGTACTTGTGTGTGTGTGTGTGTGTGTGTGTGTGTGTGTGTGTGTGTGTGTGTGCAAGACATAGCCACATTTCAAACTCAGGTGTCATTTCTCAGGCACCTTCCAACCTGATTTGCAAGAGGCAGATTCCTTCATTGGCCTGGGACTCACTAATCTGGTTCAGCTGGCTGCCACTTATCTCCAGGGATATCTGTCTGCCCACTGCAGGGTAATGAGTGTACCCCCACCGTGCTGATGTTTTTTTCTTTTTTAACATGGACTCTGGGAATTTAACTCAAGTCCTCATGCTGTTATGCCCAGATAGTGGGGACCAAATCCCACATGTAAAAGCAAGGAGTCTTTAATTTCAAGCTCCAGGGCTTGGTCTCTCTGTCTGTCCTACGCAGC
>CABHPR010154357.1:21071-41946 GCA_902168415.1 Peromyscus melanophrys | reverse complement strand
TGTGTGTGTGTGTGTGTGTGTGTGTGTGTGTGTGTGTTTTGTTTGTTTGTTTTTTGCTTTTTTGAGACACGGTTTCTCTATACGGTCCTGGCTGTCCTGAAACTTGCTATGTAGACCAGGCTAGCCGATCTTCCTGACTCTGCCTATCAAGTGCTGGGATTAAAGGTGTACGCCACCACATCCAGCTCCTATGTGTCTATATTCTTTCTCCACATCTAATTTTAGACCAGCCACATGTCAAACGTCAATGGTCACAAATGGCTAGTGGCTGCTGCACGAGGCCACCCACCGCAGCCCAGGACTCAGCTGTAGAGATTTGGACCTCCAGAGTAGGGACTCACTCCAAGTCCTCAGGGGTTCCAGAGGACAAATGGAACCCCTTAGCTTCTGCTCGTGTCCTCAGCATCCTTGGACCTAGTCTATAGTATTCACTTCTGACATGCCTCCCGACACTCCCACGGCATCCTTTCCCTAAACTCAGACCCGAGGGTCTGTCTGTCTCATTCCTTCATCTTTGACGGCCCAGGTGTCTCATCCCTTCCTCTCATGCCTCCCTCCCCTCCTTCAGCCAATGGGTAAAGAGAGACAAGATTTGAAACATATATAAGGCCTCTGCATCCAGCAGAGAGAGCCATGGGGGACCCCGGGCCTGTGGTAGAGCTCCAGGGGAAGAAGGGGCTGGGCCAGAGCTGGGGTCAATAGAAGACCTTTTCCGTGGTGCTCCAGCCGAGGGTCTGCGGACCATATGGCTGGAAGCAGCAGTTCCTCTGATAATGTAAAGCAGACCCACTTCAGCTCTGTGGCAGCTGGTGGGCAGAAGGCTGGGCCCCCGGGGCTTGGGAGACAGAAAAGAAGAGGCAAGGAGGACTCTTTCAACCTCCTATTGCTTTTGGTTCCCTGCTCCAGCCTTCTTGTCCTCCCTCTGACCCTTCCCAGCCACACCAGACCTCCCTCTGCTCTCCTGCTGGGCCTGTGCTCAGGATCCAGCTCCCAGCCCAGCTCCTCAAAGTGGGCAGGCATTCCCAGCACATGCCCTGGAGTGCTCCCGTACACTGCCCCAACTCAGGCCCTTATCATCAGCTCCAGGTGCAGAGTGAGAACTCCCAGGCCCAGGAAGTAATCCCCATTTCCCAGCATGCTCCACCTAAGCATTGACCTCTTCCAGTCGTACAGCCTTGTAGGAGATGAAGTTAGGAACATTTCCCAAAGGTGCCATCACAGAACACACTGGAACATTCTGGTTCTCATGCCTCATCTCTCCTGGGGCTTTCAATGGTGCCCCCTTCAGACCACATCTGGGCATTTCCCAGACCTGGTGGTACTCCTTCTCGGCAATCCCTGTCCACCTGCCACTCCCTCATCACCGGTTCGAATGTTTCCAGCAACATTCCCAAAGGGTTCATGAAGAAGTGAGTTTGGGTCACCTCCTCAAGCTGGGATTACTCCCTTAGGGGAAAAAAAATCTAGGCATGCACTCCCTTACCCCATAGCCTAATGACTCAGAATATAAGGGTCCCTCAGAGTCATCCAGTAGGAGCCTGAAGCCCCACCTTGCAAACCCTTGGCCTGGGGCTCAGTGTCCACGCCCAGAGACCTAGCCCTACCCCAGGGCTAAGGCTTCCATTAGCAGTCCAGATGGTTCTCATTCTACTCCCCCAGACCTTGGATGCCAGCACTGTACACAGGATGTGCAGGCCAGGGGCACAGGGCAACTCAGGTGCCATTGATCAGTGCTGGGGCAGAGGGCCATGCCATGACCTCGTGGGGTCCCCAGACAGAGCCCAGAAGGCAGCCTTAAGGAGCTTTCTTCTCCTCAACCCTGGACGTAATAGCCAGAAGTCTTTGTGTTGCAACAGGAAGCAAGCCCAACCAACTCAATTTGGCAATTTACAGTCCATCATCAGAAATGAAAAGGCCAGGATAGGACATCCCCAGAACCCGATTTCTCCAGCTCTGTCTCCTGCTCCCCTTCCACGGGTCGCCTTCTCCTTTGTGCAGACAAGAAAGCCCAAAAGCCTCATGATCAAGGACCTAGGGGTAGAGAGTACTTTGGTCCTAATAATCCCCACCAAGGAGTGGTCCCCAGGAGTCTTTGGTTCTGATTGGCCCATCCCTGTGAGCCACGAAGGTAATCACAAATGGACTAAGGTGAAAGCTGAGTGCTCCATCCCTGGGGCAAGAATGTCATCTCAACCTGAATCGAGGGGCTGACAAGTGTGGCAGAGGCTGGGGGCTGGGGACTGGGTGTTGTTAAGACTGCTAAAAGGGTCTCCCGACACATCGAATGCAGTGTGGATTTCTAGAGGAATCACCAAGAAGGGCTGGGGAGGTGCTTCAAGAACTAAGAGCGCTTGCTGCTGTTGCGGAGGACCCAAGTTCACTTCCTAGCCTCCACATCTGGCAGCTTACAACTACACACAACTTTAGCTCCAGGGAATCCGATGCCCTCTGCTGGCCTTCTTGGGTACCTGTGTACACACACACACACACACACACACACACACACACACACACACGCGAGAGAGAGAGAGAGAGAGAGAGAGAGAGAGAGAGACAGACAGACAGACAGACAGACAGACAGACAGACAGAGACAGAGAGAGACAGACAGACAGAGAGACAGACAGACAGAGAGACAGAGACAGAGACAGAGAGGGAGGGAGGAGAGGGAGAGAAATAAAAATTAAATAAAATCTACAAAAGAATCACTGGGAAAAATGTGGGTATTGTGGTGCAGGAGCACCCAGCAGGCATTAGATCTCTGAGAAACCCCAAGAGGATTCTACCAGGGATAGCACTTGAATTGAGCCCCAAAGTCTGGACAGGGTGTAGATTGTGGAATGGAAGAGCTGGGGAAAGAACACGAAGACCAGAACGAGCTGAAGCCAAGGCGGGAAAGGAATGGGAGGCTGACTTGGACTCCCGTAAACACTCACGAGAACAAGGGGAGGACAGAGCCCAGGCCGGTGGTGATTGGGTGGCAGTCTGAGGAATCTGGACTGAATCGGGAGCTACTGAGGTTGCCTGAGCAAGAAAACGTTCTGGAAGGAGGAAGGAGACAAAAGGGGGAAGGGAGGTAGAAAAAGAACTCAGGCAGCCTTAAGAAGAGGGGATACAGGACCAGTGAGATGGTTCAGTGAGTAAGGTGTGTACCACCAAGGTCAATGACGTGAACTTGATCCCTGGGACCTCCACAGTAGAAGGAAAGAATTGATCCCTGTAAGTTGTGTTCTGATCTCCACTCACACATCATGGCACATGCATGCACACACGTGCACACATATATGAATGCATAGATAAAATAACATAAAAATTTAGCCAGGCATAGTAGTTCACACCTTTAATCCCAGCACTTGGGAGGCAGAGGCAGGTGGGTCTCTGTGAGTTCGAGGTCAGTCTGGTCTGTACAGTAAGCTTCAGGACAGCTAGAGCTATAGAGTGAGATCCTGTCTCAAAAGACAAACAAAAATATTAAAGAAGAAAAAGAAGGAACGTGGCTGGGGATATAACTCATTGGCAGAGTACCTGATTAGCATGCATAAGGCCCTGGATTCAGTCTCCAGTACTGACAGGGGAAGAGGGCGGGAGGAGTGAGATTTGATTAGATAAAGTAAAAACCAGGCATAGCATAGTGGCAATTCCTATTAGCCCAGTACTCAGGCTGGTGCAAGAGGACCCAAAGCCAGCCTGGGCTACAAGTGAGAGACCCTGTCTCAAAAGAAACCAAGAGGAACTAAGCTAACCTTGGCATCAGAGCAGCAAGGCAGTAGGGGGTCAGAATGAGAAAGGACACCAGCCTGGGCCACTCTGTGGCTAACAGAGCTGTTCACGGACACAGGAGAGTTGGGAGGCAGGGAAGGCTTTCAGAGCCTTGAGGTGATGAAATGTCAGGGCTCAGGGAGTTTCCAGCCTTCTAGAGGAATACCTTTGAGTCATCCGTTTTTGTTTTTTGTTTTTCAAGACAGGGTTTCTCTGTGTGCCCCTGGCTGGCCTGGAACTCACAGAGGAGTATTAAGGCAGCATTAGGAGGGAATACAAGACCAGTGAGATGATTCAGTAAGGCAAGGTGTCTGCCACCAAGGTTGATGACATGAACTTGATCCCTGGGACCTCCACAGTAAAAAGAAAGAACTGATTCCTGTAAGTTGGGTTCTGACCTCCACTCGTACATCATGGCACATGCGTGCACACGCACGTGCACTGCCTCTGCCTCCCAAGTCCTGGGACTTAAAGGCATAGGCCACCGCCGCCCAACCCTTTGAGTCATGTGACAGCTACTGAGTGCGGTCCTGTGGAAAGAGGTCTGTGGTGCAGAGGGTGTGAAGTGCTACGCTCATCCTTAGCACTAGAGAAACCGGGAACAGTAAACTGGTCAGCTTTTCTCTTCAATGGAAGGGGTTTACACCTGTTTTCCACCTGGAATGCTGGGGTTGGATGTAGCTACTAACCTGGTGACCTTTTACTATCTGAGAACCAGGCCTCACCTGAATCACCCATTCTTAAGAAAGAGGTCTCATGTGCTTTGCAAAAAACAAAACAAACAAACAAACAAAAACTACTATTATGCTTATTCCAGACCCTTCCTCCCTAGACCCTTATCCTCAGTATTGTTTCTCAGTCAATAGAACCCATTTTTATGACAGACGTCAAAGGTGCTTTGCAAAGGACTTTTGATGTAATCAAGTCTTAGCTTTGTTGTGATAACTGTCACTAGGAAACTTTTTTCCAAAGCTGTACTGTGCTTAAATATGTCAAAAATAAACTACTCAGCCAGGCGGTGGTGGCGCACGCCTTTAATCCCCAGCACTCGGGAGGCAGAGCCTGGCAGATCTCTGTGAGTTCGAGGCCAGTCTGGGCTACAGAGTGAGTTCCAGGAAAGGTGCCAAAACTACACAGAGAAACCCTGTCTCAAAAAAACCAATAAAAAAACAAACCAACAAACTAGAGAGGGCTGGTGGTGGTCAGAGGGGAGCACGGTGGATAAGATAGGCGGCCCCCCTGAGCAAGTCACCTGGAAGCTGTGCTGGGAAGGGAAGGAGAGAGACAGGCTTGCCCAGGAACAACAGGAAGTCCTGCATGGGGGATGAGGGGCAGTGGGGTGCCCGGGGTTGGGGCCCTGAAGCTGTATGGCTGGGCAGCCTTGAATTTTACCCTGTGGCAGCCCCCAGAAACTCCAGTTTCCAAGGTCTGTACACTCGGCCAGTAGAAGGAGTTGGCTAAGACCCCCAGGATCCCGCTCTGAATGCCTCACCACCCTGCCAGCACGAGTCAGTGTCTTCCTCTCCAAGAGCTCCATGACGAGTCAACATGGAGACAGACATTGTCTATCTCAGTGAGATTGGATTCAGTCTCAAGTGCCACAGCCTAGATTTCCTGTCAAAATGCTGCCTCCTTGAAACTTGGAGAAGTATCTGCCAAGGCTCTGTGAGCCAGAAAATGCTCACAGCACCCCTTCTGGTGTGTGCGTGTGCGTGTGTGTGTGTGTGTGTCTGTGTGTCTGTGTGTGTCTGTGTGTGTCTGTGTGTTTGTGTGTGTGTGTGTGTCTGTGTGTGTGCTAAGGATGGGCGTGGGGGTGGTGTGTGTGACTGCCTAGAAGCCAGTGCCGGAGGTCAAAATCACAGTAGGTTCGCATAGAAGCTGCGTTAGCAGTTCTGGGCACCTTGCTCCTCCTTCATAGGACAGCACACGGGCTGGGCACGTGCCCAGAGAGTGCCACATGCCTGTCAGGCTGGGGCCTGCCACATGCCTCTCCAGAGAGGCTGCCAGAAGCCCCGCAGCTGGGTAAACCCAGAACAATGACTCAGAGGAGGGTGGGGGCTGGAGGGAGACTTCCATCCAGGCCAGATTGCAGTACCCCACCTGTCCGGGGTTCTGGTTGGCTAAGAACAGAGGAGGGGGTAGTGGGAAAATCTCTTTGGCATACTGGCACTGAGGCTGTCCCAGGCAGCTTGAACAAGGATCAGTGCCCTCATCGAGGTACTATTCCATCAACAAAGCCCTTCCGTGGAGACACAGGGGCAGCCGCACTCCAGGCATGGTGGGTGATCTGCTTTTTAGCCTGACAGGATGAAGGGTATGGGGGGGCCTGTTTCCTGTACTCTGGACCAATCCAGAGTCTGGTCCCAGGTTGGGTCTGGAAACTCCAGGGGACCCTAGGGAACTGGGAACTAATAAAAGTGCCTGTCGGGGACCCCTGGAAACTACTTCATGCTATCAGATGCCATTTGTCCAGTGCTTACAAAGCATGGCCACAATTGTCCTTCCATGTAATCACCTCGTTGGCCCTGCATGAGAAGCATGACTGGACCCATTTTACAGATAAGACCATGGAAAGCCAGGGATTTGTCCAAGGCCACATGAGAGTGAGTGGCAGAGACAACCCAGGAAGCCCACCCGCTCCGCAGTGCTCTGGACCCATGCTCCCAGCGGGCTGAGGTTGGAGGTGTAGGGGATGGATGGGGATGGAGATAAAGGCTGGAGGTAAGGAGTGGGTCTAGAGATACAGGGGGACTGGAGTGGGAACCGCAACTGAGGAGGTGGGATGGAGCCTGGAGATGAACCCACCTTCCCTCCATGTGACGAAAGGACCCCCTTCCAGGTCGCTTGTCCCCTTCCAAAGAGTGACAGGGACAGCTGGAGCCCACCAGGGGGAGAAGAGAAAGGGGATCCCAGTTCAGAGTCTGGAGTCTGAACCCTAATGCTGCCAACAGGGCCCCCTCCCCTCTGTTCCCAGCCCCTCATCCCAGCTGCAGCGGGCTGGGGCTGCTGGGCACCTGGCACAGAGCCATCCAGGTCAGCCCAGGGGGGCAGGGCCTGAAGACAGTGGGATCATGGTGCAGACCTGGTCCTGCTCTGGGCACCCTGGACCGCTCCCCCCATCTTCAGCTGCCTTACCACCCTGCTGATCCACAGTGGGTCCCAAGGGTCTGAGATTTTTTTCTGAGAAGATGGCTTTTTTTAAAAAAAAAAAAAATTGATTTGTTTTTGTCTTTATGTGTATGAATGGTTTGCCTTTACGTATACCACGTGCTTACCTTGAGCCCTCAGAGGCCAGAAAGAGGTGTCAGATCTCCCTGGAACTGGAGTTACAGAGAGTTGTGAGCTACCATGGTAGCACCGAACCTGGGTCCCTGCCAGACTATGCAAGTGCTCTTAACCACCGAGCCATTCTTCCAGCCGACGATTTGTGTTGTTTATTTTGTTTTGCTTTGTTTTATGACGGAGTCTCATCCTGTAGCCTAGGCTGGCATAGAACTCACTGTGTAGCCCAGTCTGGTCTCTAATTCCTAAAGATCCTTCTCTCTCCACTCCTATCTCCCAGGTTCTGGGATTACAGGCGTGATCCATCTTGCCTGGCTAACGACCCTGCCTTTTAAAGACTCTCCCTCCTCCCTTCTTTGGTCTCTGCTAGATCCCACCAGGTAGCTCCATAATGTTCCAAAAAGGAGCTTCCAGGCTTGCCTGCTGGAATAGTCTCCCCAGCTTCTGCTGGTCATTTTGATTCTATCTCTTGGGTTATAAGAGGAAAGTGGGCTTCAGAGCTACACACTCCTGGACTCCAACTCCAAGCCAGGGCCTGTCGCTTACTAGTTCTGGGGTCTTGGGGAAACTGGTCCCAAATCCTATCTGAGCTCTTATTCCCTAAGCTGTAAAATGGGGATAATTAGTTACTAACTCGGCAATTTGCTGTGCTACTTAAAGTTAATATTGCATGCATGAGGCTGAATCTAGCACAAGCCTGTTAAATTATATTTATGAATATAATTATCTCAAATTATCCTTGACTCACTGTCTCTCCCACCCTGGTACTAGAGGTTCCCCCACAGGAACCTCACCCTGCCCTTCTAAACGGCCTTCCACCCTCCCCGCTGATGCCTGTCACGGCAGCCAGACTGGGTGATTTGTATCCCTCCCACTCTCTCAGCCTGCCCACCCCCAGCACACCCTGCACGTCCCTGCATGAGGCCTAAACTGCAACCTGCTGCCCACAAGGGCTGCTCTCTGTGGGCATCAGCTGCATCCTTCCGCCTGTCTGCCTGTCAATGTCACATTGCCTCAGTACTTTGCATAGGAAGGATTCCATTTAACTTTGGGTCCTTGCTTTATATCTTTTAAAAAATTATAAGCTGAGGCTGGAGAGATGGTCTAGTGGTTAAGAGCATGTATTGCTCTTCTAGAGGACCTGAGTTCAAATTCAACTGCCAGCACCCATGGCAGGTGACTCAGAACTGCTTATAACTCTAGCTCCAGGCTAGAGATTCTGTGAGCACCGTGCATTCATGTGCACATATTTACACATAATTAAAAATATTTAAAAATGCAAACAAACAAAAGCCAGGTGCAAGGGTGCACACCTTTAACCCCAGCACTCAGGAGGATCTCTGTGCATTTGAAGCCAGCCTGGTCTATATAGTGAGTTCCAGGACAGCCAGAGCTGTCTCAAAGTAAATAAATAAATACATCTTAAAAAAAATTATAAGCCAACTCATCTTTGAGACCCTCTTCACAGTCACTACTCGCCCCTACCCTACCCCTAGTCCCCTGAGTAAGTGCTCAGAACCCTGGGAATGCTCTTCCACCAAGAGTGAACCCAGCCTCTGCCTCCCCACCTACTTGGTCAGCTTCTATGCCAGTCTCACAGCCCAAAGGACCAGCATTGCCTTTCAAGGAAGACCCAGACCCCCGACTGTGCATAGAGACAGATAAAGTGAGGGAGCAGAGAGAAACCCAGTAACCGGGCCAGCCCCTTGACTTAATCCAGCCTGACACGTTTGGCAGGAGCTCCAGACAATTGTCCCTCAGGCTCCAGCAAGGCCAACAGCTTGCTCCTTCCCCCATTCTTGGCTGACATGGAGAAGGAGAAGCCACCCACAGGCACCAATTTGTTAGGCAGACACAGCCTGGGCCTCCAAGGCAAGAGCTGGGAGAAGTGTATGAGGCGAGAAAAGTGAGAGGAAGATATCCTGACTGCTGAGCTAGGCTGCAGCTGACACCCACCTGTCTGCTGCGGCTCTCCCCACAGACATCCTCCAATCCCCTTTAGAGTTTCAGGGATGCTCCTCCGTGTCTTGCCTGGGACACAAGCTCCTTGAGAATGGATGGACTCTTACTAATTAGCCTGTGCAGACAAGCAATAATTTGTACAGCCACCCCAAATTTATACAACAGTGGTTCTCAACCTGTGGGTCACGACCCCTTTGGGGTTCAAATGATCCTTTCACAGGAGTCACCTGACATCATCCTGAATATCAGATGTTTACATTACGATTCATAACAGTAGCAAATTTACAGTTATGAGGTAGCAATGAAAATAATTTTATGGTTGGGGGTCAGCACAACATGAGGAACTGTATTAAAGGGTCACAGCATTAGGAAGGTTGAGAACCACTGGTACACAAGGAAATGGCTCAAAGAAGCTTCTCCCAAGACCACACTATGGCTTCACAGCAGAGGTGGGGCCGCCTTTGAGACCTTGGGACTTTGTATATAGTCAGCTTTCCATATCTGTGGTTTCTGCAGCCATAGATTCAACTAACAATGGGCTGAAAGCCATAACACAAAAAATTGTGGGTCAGCAAAATGGCTCAGTGAATAAAAGTATGTGTGGACTCAGGTCCAGTCCCTGGAACCTACATTTAATTAAAAACAAACTAAAAAAACTGGATTCTGTGTGGTTTGAATCTATAATTCTAGCAGTCCTACAGCAAGGTGGGAGACAGAGATGGGAGAACCCTCTGGAAACTCATGTGAGGGCAGTGTAGCAGCAACAAGAGAGACTCTGCCTCAAAAACAAAATGAAAGGAAAGAACCAACTTCCGGAAGTGTGACCTCCACTTCCAAGTGTCATGAGCGCGCGCGCACACACACACACACACACACACACACACACTACAAAAACAAAAACAAAACAAAACCTCTTTTAAAGCTGGGCTGTGCCGGGCGGTGGTGGCGCACGCCTTTAATCCCAGCACTCGGGAGACAGAGCCAGGCGGATCTCTGTGAGTTTGAGGCCAGCCTGGGCTACCAAGTGAGTTCCAGGAAAGACTCAAAGCTACACAGAGAAACCCTATCTCGAAAAAGCAAAAAAAAAAAAAAAAAAAAAAAAAAACGCTGGGCTGTGGTGGTGCACACCTTTAATCCCAGCACTCTGGAGGCAGGGGCAAGCCGATCTCTGAGTTGGAGACCAGCCTGGTCTACAGAGCGAGTTCTAGGACAGCCAGGGCTACACAGAGAAACCCTGTCTCGAAAAACCAAAACGTAAAAAACTTCTTAAAAATTGCATCTGTATTAAACAAGTACATAATTTCTTGTCATTATTCTCCCCAGGTATATGCAAATACTCTATCTTTTCATTGAAAGACTGTGAACACTTGTGAGTTCTGTATCCTGAGGAGTCCTGAAACCAGTCCCCCGTAGACACCAAAGGACCACAGGCCTCTGGGTTTTTCTCACAATCCCCATGGTGGGGTGGGGGGGTGAGGGGTGGGGGGTGTCTCAGAGGCAAGATACTATGACCTAGATTTCCAAAGCTGGGTTGCCCTCAGAAGAAGGGAGCAAGCTCCTTCCTCTCAATGTGTGCACTCCTGTTCTGTAGTCACCCCAGAAACCTGCCTCTGGCTTTAATGCAGAACCCCGCATCTCCCTGGTCCTGCAGAGACGTCCAGGCCAGGAGGTGCAAAGCAACAGAGCCTGGAGGAGTCTGCAGCTCCCATCCCAAGTTCCACTTCTCCCCACACTGGGAGATGTCTTCATAGACACAAAGCCCTGCTGATCCCCTTTGCTGGCTTTGGATACCTCCTGTATACAGCAGATAAAGACTGCTTGGGCCAACTTTAAAGACTATGCTTCCCCAGATCGATGGGAAAGACCTGATCGGCTTCCAGCCTGGTGGTGGAAAAAGGTCACCCAAAGGGGAGAGACGGACAAAAGGTTACAGGCTTACTTTAGCACAGGCAGAGGCTGAGGGACAGACGGAAGGTGGTGTGTATGGGCCATACTGCGGGTGGAGAGGAGAAAGCCTGGACTGTGGGGAGAGACTGTGGAGTTGGGGAAGAGTGTGCATGGGCGGAGAGGCCTGAGGGAGAAGGGAGGTTTGCGTGGGTGGAGGATGGAGGCTGTGTGCCAGGCATAACAGAGACAGCCAGGGACTGGGGTGGGGGTGAGGACCCTGGCGCTAAAACCTCAGATTCTGGACCAGGCTACAGCAGAGAAACCTTAGCCCGTGGGCCCTCCCCCTTCCCAATCCCCTGGTGCTAAAAAGCCCACGACATTTACGACTTCAGGAGGGTAAAGAGCCTGAGAAAAGAATTGCAGACCATATGGATTTGTTTCCTAGGTTTTGTGTTCTTTTTTTTTTTTTTCCTCAAATACGTCTAATTAGGCCGGGAAAAACCATCGGCCTCTGCCTGTCTTGAGGTCCCTGGATTCAATTACTGCATGGCCTCCATCAGTGGGGCTGCGTTGGGGCCCTCCCTGCCCCCTCCACGCGTGGAGGTCAGGGGTGAGTCCTGAGAATGGCGGCCCCAGGGAAAAGTGGAAGAATGGGATACAGGATGAGGAGCTAGTGGGAGATCAGGTCTCTTTATTCGTTTCTGATGAACACGTGGTGAAAACCCTTAGTGGATATCCCTGGCCCCTGGCTGCTGGCTCCAGGCAAGCTGAGGTCTTGGGACCCGACCTCCTTGGATTCCCCTCCTCTCTCTGCCAAGAAAAACTTTTCAGAAGGAAATTGAACTGTTGACCAAGTCAAAAGATGGAGTTAAGGTGTTTTCAAGCCCGTTCCCCCTTTCTTCCACAGCGCAACGCGTTTTCTGTAATAAACCGAAGCAGTCTGTGGAAAAGCCCCTGCCTCTTCCCACCTGTGCGGAGTTCCACTCTGAGAACTGGACCACGCCCCACCCTGGTCTATAAACACCCTCAACTTCCCTCACCCTATAAACACCTCTGAGCCTACCCCTCTCAAACTTCTGTCCCCTCACCCTTCTGCCCTGGCAAACCTCAGATTCCAACAGAGGGGAGGAGCACCCCTTTGTCACTGGAGCCCACGGTGCTCCCCTGCCCTCCATCCGGTGCTCTCCTGCCACACCAGCTGACCTTCTTCTTTGTAAGATCCAGTTGTGGCCTCTAGACCCTGCCTTCTCAGCCTTCTAGTGGGCTAGATGGGGGGTGGTGAGGGGACGTCTTGAGCCAGTAGGATATGAAATCACCCCTCCATCTGCCCCTTTGTCCACAAGGAGTCACGTGGGGGAGTCCTCCATGGCCCTCCCACAGTAACTGTTCCACTACGGAGCACCAATTGCTCCCTAAGCCTCCTCCTCTCCCCCAGACCTGATTCCCTCTTGGCCTGTTGCTGCTGCCTCTGCCTTTATATGCATGCCCAGCTTGCCAGGGGAACCCTGCTCTAAGTGTGTTACCCTTCTCCAAACCAATGACAGAGGTTCCTCCCTCTGAGCTCTGTGGTTGGCTTTTCATTTGTTCATTCATTCATTCATTCCTTCATTCACTCATTTATTTTATGTGCATTGATGTCTTGCCTGCATGTATGTCTGTGTGAAGGTGTCAGATTTCCTGGAACTGGAGTCACAGACAGGTGTGAGCTGCCATGTGGGTGCTGGGAATTGAACCCAGGACCTCTGGAAGATCATCCAGTGTGCTTCACTGCTGATCCATCTCTCCAGTCCTTAGCTTTTTATTTTTAATAATCTTTATTTTATTTTTACACACGTATTAGGGCCTCAGGGAACCTGGGCAGAAAGTACAGGGAGTTTCCATGTGCTGTCTGCCCCTTGAAGATATGACTTCCTTCAGGATCAGCGTCTTGCCCCAGGGCACCTTTCTCACAGTCCACAGGCTTAGAGGGATGCATCCAGATCACTGTGTTGCTTGCCGGCTGAGCAAACCAGAGAAGCGATTCCACCCAAGCCTAGCTAGGTCAATGGGCTTGTTGAAAGGACCTGCAGGAGCAGGGGTGATGCACCCCTGAAGCTCACTGAAGCTCACTGGCACCTCCACAAAGCCCAATCTATACACTCAACCACAGGGTGCCCCAGACTCCCAAAGGCCTGCAGGGGCATACCAGGCCCAGGCCCCAGTGTCTCCCAGGGCCGGTCTGCAGGGTCAGAAGATAGAACATCAAATATCTCCCAGTACGCAGGTCCCTAGGAGCAGATGAAGTTGTAGCCTGGGGGGCCTGACTGACTAAAGCTACTTAAGACCAGGAAAAGAAGAACAGAAAGGAAGGTGACCCAACAGCCCAGGCATGTAAGGGTCAGAGGAAGCTGGAGATGTCCCTGGGCCCAAGGTTTAGGACAGATGCGAGCTGGAAAACCAACACTTGTTGCTTGAGAGATAAACAGTTGATAGCAGTCAGGCTGGATGATAGAGGACTATAATCCTGGAGCTGACACACAAGGATGGACTTTTAAGGCCTGATCTGGCTACAGCATGAGTTCAAGGCCAGCCTCCTTAACTTAGCAAACAGTATTCTCATGATCAAATGCTGCTATTTACTTATTATTAAAAGATGTGTCTGTTTAGTCATTTGGGTACCTAACTATATGTATGTGGGTCACATTTGCGCAGCACCCCCAGGGGGTGAGAAGAGAGCTTTGGATCCCTGGAATTGGCATTACAGGTGGTTGGTTGTGAGCTGTCCAACCTGGGTGCTCAGAACCAAATTCAAATCCACATTTCCTGCAAGAGCAGTAAGTGTTCTTAACCAGTGAACCATCTCTCCAGCCCCCTGATTGGATCAACTTTTAAACAAATCACAGAAGGTAAATATCAGTGGCTTGGTGTCAAAACTACAGCTCCCAGTAGCCAGGAGATCAGAGAGAAGGGACATGGGGAACAGTGACTTCACCTCAGCAGTGAAGAACTGGGAGCCACCATCAAAGCTGAGCCTGGTGACACAGGTCTGTGATCCCAGCTAGGGAGAAGGCTAAAGCTGGAGGATCACAGGTTCAGAGCCTGTTTGGGGTACATAGAAAATTCAAGGACAGCCTAAGTAGCTTTGTGAGGTCTTGTTTCAAAATAAAAAGTAAAAAGAGAGCTTGGGCTAGAACTCAGTTTTAGTACTTGCCTAGCCTGCATAAAACAAAACACACAAAAAGATAGTATCCATGATGGGCTGAACAGGAACTGGAGGCTCTTATGTGAGACTTGATTTTACAAGTAGAGTTATGAGCATTCTCGCTCAGTCTCTGTGTGGACATGCATGTTTTCTTTTCTTTTAGAAAAGCACTTAGGAATGGAATGGTTGTGTCATAGGTTAGCTCTGTGTTTAGCTTGTAAGACACTGTCCTCCCGAATGGTTGTACCATTTTATGTCCTTCCCGCATGGTGCATGGGAGTCCCAGCTCCTGCACACCCTTGCCAACACTTAGTGCAGTGCGTCTCTATTTTAGCCATTGGAACTAGTGCGTCAACAGTGGTATCTCGGTGCACATTTGCCATACATTTCCCTGTGACTAATGCTGGTTAGCATCTTTACCTGAACCAGTCTGCCGTCTCCACATCTTCCTTAGCAAAACATTGACTCAGATCTCTGCTTTGTTTATGTTTTCAGCACCAAGAATTAAACCCTGGGCCCCAAGCATGTGAGGCAACTCCTCCAAGCCTGGGCTACATCTCCAGCAGATTCTTGCCTGCTTTTCTTTTCTTCTTTAAAAACACTGTTGTTTTCTGAGCCAGGCATAGTGGTGCATGTCTACGTCAGCACTTGGAAGGCTGAGGAGGCAGGAGTTCAAAGTTATTCTTAGATTCATAAGGAGTTTGAAGCCAGCCTGCGTTATGTGAGACCCTATCTCAAAACAAAACAAAGCCTTACTTTTCTGTCTCAATTTTTACTTTCCCTTCTATCTTTGTTAGAATATGATTAACAAAAACTGTCTGTATTTACAGTGTATAACAATATGTATAAAAATTATAAAATTACTGAATCAACTAACACATAGAACATTTCCTTTTAGTTTGTTGAATTTTCAGAGTTCTTCATATAAATTTATGGATATAACTCCTACATGTGTGCAGTATTGCTGTCTATAGCTTCTTTGTTATTTTTTAATTTAATTTTAAAAAATTCTCCTGGAACTCACTATGTAGACCATGCTGGCCTCAAATTCACAGAGATCTGCCTGCCTCTGCCTCCCGAGTGCTGGGATCAAGGGTGTGGACCACCACCACCCGGCAATTTCTTGGTTTTTGAAACAGGGTCTCTTTAAAGTTTTTTTTTAATTTTTCAAAAATATTAGGGTTTTTTTTTTTAAATGTGTTTTGTTTGTTTGGTTTGGTTTGGTTTTTCAAGACAGAGCTTCTCTGTGTAACAGCCCTGGTTGTCCTGGAACTCACTTTGTAGACCAGGCTGGTCTCTGAACTCACAGAGATCCACCTGCCTCTGCCTCCCAAGTGCTGGGATGAAAGGCATGTGCCACCGCCACACGGCTTTACGTGTATTTTTATGAGTGATTTGCCTGCACATCTGGATTCATGTACAGCCCATGCGTGTGATGCCCCTCAGAGGCCAGAAGAAGGTGTCAGATCTCCTAGGACTGGAGTTACAGACAGCTAAGGAGGGAGTCACCAAGTGGGTGCTGGGAATTGAACCTGGGCCCTCAGTGGTCTTAACTGCTGAGTTATCTCTCCAACCCGTAGACAACTCCCAGCCCCAGATATTTTTGACCTTTGGTTGTTCGAATCTACAGATGTGGAATCACAGATACAGACAGCAGACCATATACACAGTGCATTTGGAATTTTACACTAGGTATGTTGTAGTAGGTAACTCTTCCAGCTTTGACCTTGAAGCACTATTTAGACAAGGGGAGATGTAGTGGGTAGCTGTTCCAGTGGGGGTTCTCTGGAGAACTCTGACTCGGTCTGCCATCCAGCATCCAGGATCGTGAGAAGCCAAGAGGGTCGGATCTCAGGTCTTAAGGGCTCCCATCTCGGCCACACCCCAGGGGCGGGTCATAGGTAGGTGTGGCAGTTACCAGCTGCCTCACCGAGGTGGTGCTTCAAGGTCAAAGCTGGAACAGCTACCCACTACAATATGTCTGCTCTATTTTTTGTTTGATTTCATTTTCATGCTTTTCAGTCTTTCTAGGTAACACAGGCTGACTTGAAACTCACTTTGTAGCCTAGGCTAGCCTTAATGTTATGATCCGCTGGCTTCTAGCTGTTGAGTGATGGGATTACAGGTGTGTACCACCAAGCCTAGACCATCATTTGATTACATCACTGTGGATTTAGAGATGTTTTATTTTATACTGTGGGGTATGAGTTATCATAATACTGTTTAAATTTTTTACAAGAGGATTTCATACATCTCAGGCTATTCTTTGAACACATTATGTAGCCAAGGATAACCTTGAACTTCTGGTCTTCCTGCCTCTGCCTCCTGAGTGCTGGAATGTGCCTTCACATGCAGTTTATATAGTGCTGGGAATCCCAGCCAGGGGCTTCATGCATGCTAGGTGAGCAGTCTAGCAGAGGAAGAGCATCCCCAACCCAACAACACTTAAATTTGTTGCTTAAATTTTCCACTATTGGACTGGGGTGTGGTGGTACATGCCTGTACTACCAATCCTTGAGAGCAAGAGGTAGGAAGACCACAAATGCAGAGCTGGTCTGGAGTGACATCCTGTCTCAAAAAGTCAGGAGAGAGGGAAACAACAGCCATGATTACCCGTGAGGAGTGTCCTTAGACGCTCTCTCAGGTAGCTCCCGTGGCCTCTCAGCATGGCTGTGGGCCTTTGGTCTGTCGGATTCCAGCACATGCTTACCTCTGGCACTTCCGAAACTCCAGGGCCATCTTGTGTTTCCTGCTGAAGTCCTTAAGTCAGCCATTTCTCTAAGGGCTCCGGGTTCCTCTGGCTGAATTCATTATTCGAAAACGAGATGTAGGCATGAAGTATGTCCATATCCCACAGGATATGATGGCTCCAAGGCCTTAGCCGACAGAGTAAGAAAATGCACGTGTGTATGCTAGTGCATGCAACATAGAGATGTATGTTGTAAATATGCCTGTGTGTGATCTGCAAGTAATCCACGGATCATTCACTACCTCCTTCCTCCCACGCTGCACGGTTAGAAACATGGCTCCTGCTGTTTGCCAACCCCTTACCTATTTAGCTCCAGTATGTGTGGGGGGCAGTATCAGAACGTTAGCCCACACCCCATGGCAAATGACTTCGTCAGCTAAAGTGCAGCACTTATGGACAAGCTCCTGCCTCATTTCCTGAGTCACGTGGATCCGCATCTCACTCTCTACAGCTCAGATTTGTGACAGTTGGACCGCATCGTCACATTCTGGTTCTCCCTCATGCTCTCCAAGCTTCTATAATTAGAGATATCTATTCTGGCCAGGCGGTGGTGGCGCACACCTTTAATCTCAGAACTCCAGAGGCAGAGGCAGGCAGATCTCTGTGAGTTCGGGGCCAGCCTGGAGTGCTGGGATTACAGGTGTATGCCACCACTGCCCAGCTTCCTTCCAGTTTTTAACAGTAGTTTAAAGTTTCTAAAAACATGTGCACTGAGGACATAAGTTTTCAAATCAGATGAGTAAATGTTAGTATGATTTTAGGGTCCTGGGGAGACATGAACAAACGTCTACCCACCCCACACTGGGTACCTTTAACAAATGATAGAAACAGTTCTGTCCAAGGCTGGGCTGGTGAACCCAGGAGTGCACCGGCCTTACTTTCAGAAGCACGATTAAAGAGCTGTTTCTGGGAGCATGGGTGATGGAAACAGCTGTATCTCCAAATGCTCCGCGCTGCGTCCGATCTCTACACTTTATCACCTTCCCAGACCACGCGAAGCTACGGCAGAGTTAGAGGTAGAGTTACACACAGCTGGGGTGGGGGTGGGGGTTGTGCTCAGGTGGAAGGGAGTGGCTGGGACCTCCGGTGAAGTCTAACGGTCTAATGACTCCTACGACTCACTCTCGATAGCCCCTTTCTGCAAGAGAACACCAACAGGCCTTGCCTTGCTCAGATGCTCTTACAGTAATCACAGCTGTTCAAATTAATGGTAATAATGGGGGGGGGGGGTTTGGAGGAGGCTGGAGAGATGGCTCAGTGGTTAAGCGCACTGGCTAGAGGACCCAGGTTCAATTCCCAGCACCCATATGATAGCTCACAAGTGTCTGTAACTCCAGTTCCAGGGGATCTGGCACCCTGGGACAGACATACGTGCAGGCAAAACATCAACACACATAAAATAAAATAAATCTTAAAAAGAAAAAAAACCAAGATAGTAATAATGACTGTTGAGCTGAGGGCAACAGCCCTCAACAGTTCCATATGTTAGATTTGTGTACAGCTACCAACTGTCTTCTGAAGTGTTTTTACCACTTTTCATTCTGATCAGCAGTGAATGAGCGTTCATTCTCCTGTTCTGTGTCCTCACTGGTACTTGATATGGCCACTGCTCTCAGTTGTGGCCCTTCTGGTAGGCGGGTAGTGGCATCTCATTTGTTCTGATTTCCGTGCCCCTGACACACCCTGCTGAGTGCTGTAACAATTCTTTCTCTGTCCCACCAGCCAGCTCTCAAATAATGACACAGAGACTTCTCATTAATTATGAAAGCCCGGCCTATAGCTTAGGCTTATCCCACTAACTCTTGTAACTTAAATTAACCCATTTATATTAATCTACATTTTGCCTCGTGGCTTTTTACTTCTATTCTGTCTTGCACCTCCTGTTTCCTCTCCGTGTCCTCTGGTGTCTCTGCTGTGCCTAGATTCATCTTCTCTTCCTCTCTCTGCCTGGAAGTCCTGCATAACCTCTTCCTGCCTAGCTATTGACCATTCAGCTCTTTCTTAAACCAATCAGAAGGTGCCTTGGCAAAGACACACCTTCACAGTGTACAAAACTATTATTCCACAACCGAGCGCTTCTCATGGTTATTTACCATCTCTGCTGCTTCTCTAGGGTGTCCCATTCAGATCTTTCACTTATTTTTATTTCTGTCTTTGTGCATGTGCATGTATGTGTGTTTGCGTGCAGAGGGCGTGGGTACACTGCCCTGGGCTGAAGCTGCAAACCCAGGATGCTCTGCTCTTCCAGCGTTAGGTCTCATAGTTGATTAAGACCTTCGGCAGGTCTCCTGGCTCAACGTGAGTCTCTCTTTAGACCACAGGGAAAGGAAGGCAGGGGAAGGGAAGAACAGATGTTCTGAAGAGGGAAGGGCCTGTGCAAGGTGTAGAGATGGGGTTAGGGACCTCAGGGGAGGGACCATGCCAAGGCCAGAAGACGAGAAGAGGAGCTGGCGGATCAGTGAAGAGCTGAGGAATGGAAATCAAGGAGGCCCAAGGAGCCACCTCAGAACATAAGCTGGTCCACCATAAGTGCAGGCTGACCTGGGACACCAACTCTGAACTGCTTGCAAACCTGCCTGATCTGCAAGCCTGGCACAAAAGATTAAGGAGAGCGAGGCATGGTTACAGCCCATGCTTATAACCCAGGCTTGGGAGGCTGAAGCAGGAGGTTTGAAAATTCCAAGCTAGCCTGAGCTACAAGGCAAGACCTTGTCTCAAAACAAACTAACAACAACAGCAAAACCCCAACCAGCAAGCAAAGACCCAAACAAAGATGAATGAGAAGAGGCAAAGGAGGTGAAGCGGGAGACCTCCCTGGTGCTTGGTCCAAGGGACAGTGCCTGAGACCTCCCCACCCCAGGAGCATCAGAAGAGGAAGATGAACCGGTTTCCCTTGGGCACACCCCCTCAGTGGACTAAGGGAGCCTCTGCAATGTAGGGTCTCAGCCACTGGGTCTGTCAGGTGTCCAGAGCCCTGCAGGATGCCAGTACCTGGTGGGTGCATTGTTGTGTTCCTTGAGATTCTGAAGGGTATCTGGGTGTGGTGGCGCATGCCTTTAACCCCGGCAATTGGTAGGCAGAGGCAGGTGGATCTCTGAGTTCAAGGCCAGCCTGGTCTACAGAGTGAGTTCCAAGACAGCCAGGGCTACACAGAGAGACCCTGTCTTGAAAAACCCCAAAAGAAACAAAACCAAACCAAATAAACAAACAAAGCAAAAGATTCTTGGGGTGGGGAGAATACAGGCTGTGGGATCCATTGGCAACTTGCTGAGGGGGGGGGTGTCAGAAGGGGGCATCCTCTGAGCCCCCAGGGGATTATGTTACAATAGGTGCTCCAGGCTTACCCTGTGCCTTTCCCATAGGGCCACCAGGAAAGTGGAGAGCAGATACATGGGTTCCTGCTCTGAGAATTTCCCAGTGGGGACCTGGGAGGAAGACCGGGGCTGGTGGAGGAGGGGAGGGCTCAGGTAGGCAGTCAGAAGTGAGCTTGGGAGGGGTGGGTGTCTGTCGGCACTTTAAAGGCTCTCTCCTCTGAGGCTCCTTCCCATCCCAGATCTTATCACGGGGTGCCTGTCCCTGGATGGAGCCTGGCCCTGAAGCGCCCAGTACCCCGGGGAAAGAAGAGGCTCAGATCAAAGGGCAGGGCCCCCGGACCAGGGAACCTGAGATACTTTCTTTGTCTGCATCCTAGAGATCCCTGGCCTAGACAGGATGGATGGAGCCCTGGGCCAGGGGCTGGGAGGGGAGGGGTCCACACAGAAACCAAATCCCGTGCATTCACTGTGGACAAAGGAAGGTGTTGGAGAAGGGTCAGAGTCTTCTTGCCAGCTGCTCTAGCTGGAGGCTTCCGGCCAGGTCTTGGGACACCTGGGGCAGGCAAATCCTGAGAGGAAGGACTGGTTTACACCTCTATTCACTGAAAACCCAGGGCCACTCACCAAGCCTGCCTTTTAGTTGATTCTCAGTTACGTATACTTGGGGAGGCTGGGGATAAGAGTGGAGTATGAAATACACACACACACACACACACACACACACACACACACACACACACACA
>CABHPR010154357.1:0-21061 GCA_902168415.1 Peromyscus melanophrys | reverse complement strand
ACACACACACACACACACACACACACACACACACACACACACACACAACACACCACCCAGCTCCATTCCCAGACACTGTGACCATCCTGGTCCCCTTAGAGAAGCTCCCAGGCCATTTGGGTGTAACCCTATCCCCTACTCTGGGCTCCCCCACATCTGGACTCCCCTAGCTGCTGACTTACCCTGGTGGCTGTGAACTCTTCCTCCACAGCTGGCCTGGAGGCAAGAAGCAGAGAAGAGCTGAAGGGGGCAGCTGCTGTCTGGGCTGTCTAAGTTTCAGGTGGCGCCAACCCTGTAAGGGGGGCTGGTGAGGACAGGGGTGCCTGTGTTATTTGGGGCCTTGCAGTTGGCTCTGGGATTGGGGGGTGCATTTGGAACAGGTTTAGCATTGTCCCCATGTTGCCCTAGAGTCTGGGAATCCCAGACCCTGTGCTCCCCAAGTCACCACTAAGACCGGCTGGTTTCTGTGTGAGTTAACGGGATTAAGACCACGCTGGACCTTGTGTTGGGGAGAGTGGAGAAAGGATGGGTAAACCTGGGAGGAGGGGGCCTGGGCAGACCCAAGTTCAGCCTCCTGTTCTCTTTGGCCACACTGTGACTCTGCCATCCATCCCCATGATCGGCGTTCTGGGACTGCCTTTTTTTTTTTTTTTTTTTTTTTTGTTTGTTTCCCTGTGTCCACTGCTGAGTAAGCAATCCCACAATCCCACAGCTCAAAACGACACCTGTGTGCCGTGACACTCCCACAATTCCCACGGGTAGACAGTCTGAGGTCTCCGTTCAGAGTACAGGTGTGGCATTCACGGTCCCCTTCCAAGGTCGTGTGGTCATTGGTACACTTTGGTTCTTGTGGTTTGCTCAGTGACTACCAGCCTGGAGCTGCCGTTAGTGCCTAGAGACTGAGGCCGTTCCTGTCCCTGGCCCTGAGGCATCTCCAGGCTCTCTCAGGTAGGAAAAGTTATTTCTTCAGGCCGAGCAGGAGCACCTGTGAGCTCAGGGAGGACCTCTGTTTCTCTTCTTCACCTGATGAAGTCAGGCCCACCCAGAGTTACCTCCTCTGATGACAAGTCCACTGACTTTGGACTCCATCCCATCCCCACAAACATCACCTGGGACACATTCCATTGCTGGAAGCAAGTCACAGGCCCTGTCACATCAAGGGGGAGGGGACTGCATGAAGGGGTGACCCAGTGGTGGCTCACCTTACATATCTATGCTATGCCATACCACCAAGGCCATTGTCACCTCTGGACGGCTCCGTCCACAGACTTCTGCCCTCTCGGACTGTGAGACTGGCTGATGTTATGACCCCACCCCACCCCAGGAGGAGGCTGGGTCTGGACCTTCTCCTTCGGCTCTGATTCCATAAAGGGTACTGTGGCACTAACTGTACAGGTAGCTGAGGTCTGGCCCCTGAGCTCTGGGACCTCCCTTCTTATGGGGGAGGCCAGTTCCACATACCCAAGTCACTTTTAGGCTCAGGGTGTAGTTCAGCGGGAGAGTGTTTGCCTGGTGTACAGGAGGCCATAGGTTCAATCCCCAGCGACATACACAGACGTAACAGCACTTTGAGTTTGGTGGGGTTTGGGAGGGGAGAGAGCGAGTCTAGCAAAACAACAAATTAAGCATCATACATCAGGTACACAGAGTCTAAGATCACACTGGGGAGCAGGTAGGAGTATTGGGAAGGTGTGGACATTTGACCCGGAAGGACATGGTCATATCTCATCTCCGACACTTCCCAAGAATCCTACCCAAATGCTCCTTCTTCTACAACAACCTAGACACTGTGTGGCAGGGGGAATGTTATGCTGAGTCAGCAGAGAGGGGACCTGAGCATCTTAGAGACCATCCAGGGAAAGATTGTCAGCTACAGATGGGCTGGGCACTAGAAGGGAATGTGTGGGATCTTGTAAACATGAAGAACTGGGGATTGAACTCAGTTAACAAACGCCAGAGGCCTACACAGAAGGAGTCAGCCTGGATGAGGTGGTGCCCCGTGGGTGGCACTCCTGGAGATCTTTCCCAGCTCTGCCACACAGCGGTCAGTCTGGAGGCCACGTCTTTGTCCTTTATTCTTATTTTCTTTCTCCAACAAGGACCCCAGCATCTTCCCACAATCCATCATTTTGAAAGAAGAGTAATTACTGGTCCTCCTGCCCAGTAGCTAGCAGGACAACTGTGTGTCTCCAGACTGCAGAGTTCCTGGGTGGTTCAACTCGCAGTGGGGAATTCAGAAGCCCGGGGGGGGGGGGGGCTGTCTCACTGCCTCAGTGCCCAGATGTCCTCACACCCCCACAGCGCCAGACAGCCCCAGACAGCCTCACAGCTGGGCTGGCTAGCTGAGGAAGAAGGGCGAAGAGGGGACACCTCAGACAGACAAGCAGACTGGTAGGGGGTGACTTAACTCTCTCTCTCCCAGGATGGACCCAAGGAGACCCCTGTAATAACTGTCATTCCCCTGCCTCCACTGAACCACCCCCGCAGATTGTCTAAACAGGGACTGCCCTCTTTGCTCCAGGTTCATTCATTTATTCTCACAGAATCGTAAGACACAGACTTCACCCCATGTTCATTCATTCATTCCTATAGAACCATAAGACACAGACTTCACCCCAGAGAACGGGCATTTGGAGGTTGTTGTCTGGCCAATGGTTTCCCCTCTGATTTCCAATTCCCCTCAACTCTGAAACAGAGAAACAGGAAATGGATAGAGTTGGAACTAGAGCAGGATAAATAGCTGTGGCAGGGTGTGGAGGACACTCCAGAGGTGGCCCAATTCCCGTCCCAGCTCCCCACTCATGTCCATGCCCCTGGACAGGGTGTGAGGCATCTGCTTTCTTGTAAAATGACAATGAGCACTCAGCTACGAACAAGGTGTCCTGGGAACACAGTCCTGGGGGGTGACTGACACCTGCAGACACACAGAAACTGCCCTGGAGCACTGCCAGCTGCGGTTGTGACCACGAGGCCCACTCTGGTTTGTAACCGGCTCAGCCATCTGGAGCTCACGCCGCACACACAAGCAAATCACCAACAAGTCTGTCCTGATGTGACAAGCGATAGGAGGACATCAAAAAGGGACTGGACCGAGGGGGAGGCCGGGCAGGGAAGGCTGGGCTGGGGGGTCTGTCCCAGTGCCGGATGCAAGGCGCTGGTCCAGGACCATGCTGAGAGATGCACAGGGTGAGAGGAGCACAGAGCAGGGGCCTGCACGTCCCAGGCAGGCAAGGGAGAAGAGGCATGGGGCTATTGGAAGGTCTGAGTCTGGGATTGGGGGCAGGGCAGGGAGTAAGAATGTGCATAGGACCGAGAGAGAAGAGCTGGGAATGCCAAGCACAGAACTGGGGTGCCCTCAAGAGCAACGGGGAGCCATGGAAGGCATGAGGCCCAGAAGGGAAGGTTTAGATGTGAGTTTGGAGAGAAGGAATTGGAAGGGCTGGAGAAGAGGTGGGGGGTCCAGGAAGGACTAGGAGCTCCCGGCGGGTGACCGGCGACTGAGCTGCTGGAGACAATGGGACTGTTTTCTCCCCGGAGCTGGACTGTGGTTCTCAGACCACACTGTTCAGTTCCACACGTTTCCTGAGCGGCTGCCCCAGGCCAGGCTCCACACACACACTGAGTGCAAGAGGCAGCCTCGACCTCACCAGTTGAGAGTCTCAGGGACCCCAGTCTCCTGGAGACAGACCAACACTGACCAGAAGTGATGGCTATGGAAGAGTGGGCGGGGCTGTCCCCCTTGGGGTCCCTGAGGGCAGGGGCCACACTTCCCTGGCACAGTGATGTTCCTGAGGCCAGAGCTGGGCACATCCCATGAAGCTGAGCCCCTGAGAAGAAGGGACAACTCTGCTGCTGTTGGGGATGAGGTCTTCCTCAGGCCCTGCTTCTCACCAGCCCCCAAGGGGCCAGGACAGAAGCAAGCAGCCCTGTAGTCCCCAGACACACACCAGCCTCCTGTGTATCCTTCCAGGAGCCTATGGCTCTGGACAGTGACCAGGGACTTCATCTCAGAAGTGTCTCTCTGGGAGTGGCTACCCAACTGAGGGTCCCTGAAGCTCTTGCTATCCTCTCCCAATTCCAGCTCTAACTGTCTGTTGGCCCAGCCCCTCAACTCCCCCAGCTGCAAATGCCACAGTGACTGCTGAGTGGGACCAGCAAGGGCACTGAGCTGAAGCCAGAAGTTCCCTCTCGTCTTGGAGAGGGGACCTGTGAGCAGGAACAGGCTAGGGACCAGAAAACATATAATAAGAGGGAGCCCTAGCCGGGAGACTGGGGGCTCAGGCTCTGCTCTCGGTTCCTGTGGGCCACTGACAAGTTATGTCCATTCTATCAGCCTCAGTTTCCCCATGCTGTGATGGGCATGGGGTAGTCATTACAGCCTCTAATGGCCTTCACGTTTTTCTTGAATTTCAACAGGGCCTTTGGTTAGGCCCAAGGCAAATCAGAATGTCTATCCACTGTCCCAGACCAAAGGACAGTGCTGAACCCTGCCTTTAAGAGGCTCCTGTGTGACAGTGGAGACAGCCATTGCTCGCTCTTGGGAACTCTAGTCTGAGGGAGTACACAGCTCCTGCTTGCTTCCAGGGGCCTCAAGTGAGGAAAAGAGTTGCAGCCTCTGCCTCAGGGAAGAGAAATGCCACGCGAAGAAATGGATCCCCAACTTTAGAGGCAGCTGGACCCCCAGCTGTGTGTGAATCGGAAACTAGATCGACAGCATGGGGAGCAGAGCATATGGGGCCTGGAAACCATGCCGCTCAGCCCCCCTCCCCAGTCCTTCTGTAGGCACTAGCGTGGGAGCGTGGAAGGAGGGCCCTGCTGGAACTGGAGCCCATTTGCGGGTAGCTCTTCAAAAGCTGCACCCTGGGTCCTGGACGCTGGGCATCAAGGTCAGGGACCCAGAGCTGGTGAGCCCGCTCGCTCCACGGATGGTGTAGATGGTGGGTGAGGGCTGGCGTGTGCGCTGCCCGTGCAGTGCGTGTGCTGGAGGCAGGCAGCATCCTCCTTGGCACAGGCACAGACACTCTAGGGCACAGCTGTAGCTCGATGGCTCTGTGGTGAGCCATCTCAGGTCCTCTGCAGACAGGGCGGCAGGGAGGGCGGGAAGGTTCTCCACTTCCGTGGTCTGTGCTCTGAAAGCCCCAAGCCCATCTCGGGGGGCCCTGTCTACCCTTGATCCCTCACCCTGGCGCCCCAACAACTGGGCCTGACTAGTGAATGCATGCTTGGCCAGCTGTCACTGTGACATCCATTCTCCCCGGTAGAGTCTGGGAGCTCCTTTCCCCTCTTCCCACCCTCCCAGACCGCCACCTCACAGCTGGGAACCAGGCTTAGCAGCAACTGGAATCCTCCCGTGGGATCCCGTGGAAGACCCTGGGTCTTGTGAGGTTTTGAGCTTGAGCCCACAGACTTTCCACTCCTCTGCCCCCCCCCCCCCCCAGGGCTCCAGGAAGGTTCGAGGGCCCTGGCCCCTGCTGGAAAAGGGAAAGCCTGCTTATTTACATATCACTTACATCTAATTTGCATGTGTTTCCTAGTTGGCCGTTTCTAGGCAACCCTAGAATTGTAAATTCCGAGGATGCTGAACCTTTTCTTAGGGCTTGCTTCTCTACATTCCACCTTGACCAGAAGGCCTCCTAAGATACTGGCCCCTCACACACACAGAGTCTCATGCCTCCATTCACACCGTTTACAGAGTGTGCATGCACACGTACAGTGTGCCCAGGTTTGTGCATATGTGAAAACAGAGTCCCGGGCACCCACCTTTATACTCATTATGCCTCGTGGAGATCTCACTTGATCTGCGATCACATGTCTCCACACACACTTTCGTCTATGCCCAAACCCAGATACGAACCCAGAGTCCCTAGTGCATTTTACGCACGCACACACAAGTGAGCAGTGCGTGAGCACATACATTGCAGACTGGTTGAGATGGTCTAAGCTGCAGGCCCTTTCCACCCCAACTGAGCAGTCCAGGCAGTGGCCATCCTGTGTGACAACCCATTCAATGGTTGCTACAGTGGCTTAGCCACCAGAGGGTCCCCGGGATTCCAGTCAGAGTGGCTGGCTGTCCTTGAGCCAGAGGCTCGCTTGCCTCCAGCCTGTACTTTCAGTTATAACTCCATTGCCACCCTCTCCCTCAAGTCCCCTTCAAATCCCCCAACACAACTCCCCAACTTCTTGTGACAAAATGCCAGAGACAGGCTAAGGCACAGAGAAAAGAGGTTTGTGTTGTGAAGGGTCCTCTTGGCTAGGTTACATGGACAATGGCAATGGCAGAGGGGATCATCTTGCCAGACAGGAAGGGACAGGGCTAGAAGCAGGGATGAGATGGGACTTTTCTTTTTTTTTTAAATAGGGTCTCACTGTTTAGCCCTGGATAGCCTGGAACTTGGTATATAGATCAGGCTGGCCTTGAACTCACAGAGATTTGCCTGTCGCTGCCTCTCTAGTGTTGGAATTAAATGTGACTTTTTTGTAAGTAGCCAGGCAGCGGTGGCACACACCTTTAATCCCAGCACTTGGGAGACAGAGGCAGGGGGATCTCTAAGTTCGAGGCCAGCCTGGTCTGCAGAGCGAGTTCCAGGACAGCCAAGGCTGTTACACAGAGAAACACTGTCTCAAAAAAAAAAAAATACTGTGTGTATGTGTGTTTGCGAGCGCACAACAGGAGGGCACATGGCACATCATGCTCGTCACATGGCACTTCATGCTCGTGAGGGCCAGGGGACAACTTTGTGGAGACGGTTCTCTCCTTCCACCGTTATGGGGGTTCTGGGACTTGAACTCGGATCATTAGGCTTGTGCAACAAGAGCCTTTGCCCACTGAACCATCTTGCTGGCCCCTGCGCTTGCAGTTCTTATTTTATTTTGTAATTTATATGCATGCATGTGGAGGTTTACCTAAAGACCTCCCAACAGATTCCACTTCTCAAGGATTCCCTGCTTCTCCCATCGCCATGTGGGGACCAGAACCAACACATCAAACTGGGGAGCAACCCACATCCAAACCACAGCAGGGGCCTGCCTTCTGCTGAGAGCTCCCCCTTCATCCTCCGTGAACTCTTGCACCTCTGTACCTCATGTTCTTCTCTCTTCCTGGATGCTTTCCTTTTGTGTCTCCCTGGAAAACACATCCTTCAAATCCCACTTCAGTGGGTCGACTCTCTCCCAGCCTTACCCACAAAACTCAGTGTTGCTCACTGCATGCATCAGAGTCAGAGAACAGTGAGAGTTCCCTGCCCTCTCCCAGGCTGTAGTCCTCCATTAATAAAGAAGAGCACAGTTTCCTGGAATCTGTACTTACATGGCAAGCACTTGGTTTACATTACACTGCGCTTATTTCTGGAGAAGAGCATGGGCACCTGAACCAGAAGACGCTGCTCCCACCCTTCTCTGCTGTGTGCCTTTGAGTATCACAGCCTCTCTAGGCCTTGGTTCCCTGCCCATGGGCTCGGTGGGTGGATCAAGAGGATTCAGTGAGCGTTTGAACATTTGTGACCTGAATTCTAGTGTCACCGAGTGATAAAGGTTGGTCTGCTTCTGAGGATGCTTGCTTCGTGCTCCGGCTCACCAGCTCAGGGGCGATTTCTATCTACACGATGGGGCTAGAGACAGAGCTTGTAGTGAGGGTGTGAATCAGTTCACGGGACATAATCAGAGGAGCTTCCCTGATGTCACACAGACTTAGCTTTCACAGCTGCTCCATCATTTAATTCCATGGCTGTTGGAGATGCTGTTGGCCCATTCTGCAGGTAGAGAAAGTGAGGCTCAGGAGATTTAGGGGTTTCCCTGCCACAGTTGCACAGTAAGCCAGTTTTTGTCAGGGTCGTAGCCACCATGCCCTCCTACCATCCAGGTCCGGGTCAGGATGGCCCTGGGCATGATTGGATGCCTAACTCAGGACTTCCTGGTAGGGTCTGTCTGCACAGGTCCATGCCACTCCCTACATCTCACGTTTCAGCAGCTCCCGACTGCATGGGGCATCCTGAGATGTTGCCCATTGGCCTGATCCCCACAGCTGACAGAGACGAGACCTGCACACGGAGGGCAGAGCAAGGGGAGGTCTTGTGGGTGAGTCTTTGCACTAGTCCGGGGTACTGGTTGCTTAGCCCCTCCAATATGTTATGTGTATGAGTTTTGCTTGCGTGTGTGTGTGTGTGTGTGTGTGTGTGTGTGTGTGTGTGTGGTGTGTGTGTGTGTGTGTGTGTGTGTGCCTGGTACCCATGGAGAGCAGAAGACATCAGATTTCCTCTAACTGGAGTTACAGACGTTTGTGAGTTCTGGGAATTGAACCCTGGTCCTCTAGAGTTCCTGTTCTTAATCACTGAGCCATCCCTCTAGCTCCACCCCCACATCCGCTTGGCTACAGACACTTTCTGCTCTATATGCCACACAACTGAGGATGCTGGGTGCTCTTCCTGGGAAACCAGGCCTGGAACACTCTTCCCATCTTCCCCAGTGGTCTGGCCTCGTACCATGGATCCCCCAGACTCTGACTCTGGGCAACAGTTTAATGGAGCCCTCAGTTCTCGGCAGAAAGAGCTGTGAGGCGGCAGAAGTCCAGGCAGCCAGGGTCACATGTGTTTCCTTGATATCTGGGCATCAGCCAGAGGTCTCTTCCCCAAGCCACACAGCAAGGCTGAGAGCTTAGACATGAGAGAGTGGAGTTCCAGGATGCTCTGCTGTTGTCCTGGTCCCACCAGGGTGCCCACTGAAACTCCAGGGAAGGTAGTCCAAACAGTAAGAATGTCAGGAGGTACAAACTGGGCAGCTGAGAGGTGGCAGAGCTTCCGTTGACCTTGGGACAAAATAGATACCCACCAGGCAGAGATGTAGCACAGTCGATTGTCTAGCATGCAGGAATCCCCAGCGTGGCATAAAATTGGATACTGTGACACAGATCTGTTGTCCCAGCACTTGGGACAGAAAATGGAGGCAAGAGTATCAGAAGTTTGAAAGTCATCCTCAGTCACATAATGAGTCCAAGGCCTGGGGTACCTGAGACATTGTCTGAGAGGAGAAATCTGGGGCAGATAGAGAGAGCGATCCAAGATCCTGCCAAGCCTGGGTCCGCAGAACCAATGAGGTGTGCCGTAGGGAAGGAAGTTAGACATGACCTCCAAGCGAGAGGCCTGCAGGTCTCTCCTAGTCCAACGCTAGGCACCAGAAGTTGTGGGGATTAGAAAAGCCAGGAGGGGGAGCTCCTGGGAAATATTTAAAGGGATTTCAGTCACAGAGCTGTCCAGATAGGCTAGCCTCGGGCTCACCTGCCTAAGACAGAACAGTCTTGAGCACCCACCAGGCAGGGGCCACTCTAGCCCTGTCCCTTTGCCCACCGTGCGGGAGGGTCTGTGGCTCTCACTCCAGCTGTCCTACCACAGGAGAGGAGAAGGTCACAATCTGGGCTGGGGACTAGAAGGCCATGGTAGGCCATAGGCTTGGGTAGGGGAGCCTCTAGGGCAGAAGGGACTATGGCTGATCTCTGGGAGCTTCTACGTTTCAGAAAACAGCCCACGAGACTTTTTAGGTGCTGCGAGAAAGATTATTGGATGAACACCTAGAAACCGCACCATGAGCAAAGAGCGCAGAGCAGGGAGAACCAGAGAGACCCGGCTGCGAAACTCCGAGAGGAGGCTGTGGCATGGAGGGAATGACTTCTGCACAGGCTCCAGAGCCAGCCTCAGCTCTGACCCAAAGAAGCAGATACTGGAGGCTGCTGGACACTCCGGCTCAACCTGAGTGTAGAAGCAAACATCCCACCAGGAGATCTGGGCCTCTGGGACTCAAGTCCCGCGCCCAGCCCTGTGCAGAGAGCGATGCTGCGGTATCGTAGCGCCCTCTGCCGGCCAGAGGCGGAGCCTCCTACGGGGAACCTTTGCAACAGAGTCAGACATACACATTGGAAGACCTTGGACTATTGAGCTAACCCCTATTTTATTGCTGGGAAAATGAGATACGGCTAACCTTAAAAGGCTCTGGGCACACAGACATGTATGTATGTGCACCACAGGCTGTCCACGTTTCAGTAGTGGTGTCCCGGGATGGCGGGCCCTTGCCACCTCCACAAGCCACACTCCCCACCAGTCACCCCACAATAAACCGCATGAAATCGACGGCACAAACGCAGCTTCGACGACTCTCAGCCTCAACTTCGCCTCCAGCCCTCCCAGCATTCTTCAGTTCCACGGTCTCAATTCCAACACCTCCCTGTCTCTTTCACCCTCCACTCCCCCATCCCCTCCAGCGCCCTTCACTTCTCCAATCCCTCCCACACACCCTCCCACTCCGCCTCAGGAGACACCTGCGCTGCCTTCTGCTGCCTTCTTGTTCAGTCCCCGGGAAATGAAAACTTTAATTTCTTTTTTTATTAACTTTATTGGATTTTCTTTTTAATTATAAGTCAGCGTACTCCATGTTCTTCGCAATCACTTAAACAAACCGGAGGAGCCTAAGAACAGAGTTGCTAGCTCCCCCTCTTCCCAGCTCACAGCTGAGGATGGGGTGCCTCTGGGGTCTGCTCCACCCGATGTGGCTCCGCAGCCAGCCCACCAACCGAGGCACCCACCGCCTTCCGGGTCCAAGGACTCGCGGGGAAGGGGAAGCTTGCCAATACCGCAAGCTCTCTGAGGAATCTGTGGGAGATGGGTAGGGGCGAAAGGGTCTGGGACACGGACTGCTTTCTCTGAGAAAGAACATTTGACTAGAGGCTCAGTGTGGGTTACCACACTGCGCTTGAATATTCTTCTACAGGCACAGGAAAGCCACTGCAGGCAGGATGGGGACTTCTCTGGATCTGCTGCCTTGGACACTAGGGCATCCACTGGGTGGAGACTAGCTAGAGGCAGGGGCAGTATGGCTGCCAGGTGATAAGTGAGATGGATGGAGATCGGTCCCTTCTTTGTAAAGAGGCATGGGCTGGGGCTTGCATTGCCCCTCTTTCGGTCTTGGACTTTCCAGAACTTCCAGGTCCTAGTCTCCAGTTCCACCTCTCCGTAATAATTAGTGTTAATTGTCAACTTGACATGATCTAAAATCACCTGGGGGGGAGGAGCGTCGGGGGAGGGGGGCTGGGGAAGGGAGGTGACTATCTTGATTGAGTGGATTGAGGTGATTAGGCCCGACCACCCTAATCACCTGTGCCCATTTCCTGGGATTCTGGACTGTATAAAGAGGGAAAGGAGCCTGGCAGCGGCATCCATCCCCTCTTCTGTCGGCGGATGATGCGACAAGGGACTTCAAGCTCTTGGCTCCTACCGAAATGGACTGTAGCTTGAACTGTGAGCTAAAATGACCCCTCTCTCTATTAAGTTGCTTTTGTCAGGGTGGTTTTTTTAATTCATATTTATTGACTTTACATATACGTATGCTATACCTGCATGCGAGCATGGGTGTGCGCAGCGTGCATGCATGGGGTGCGTGTATGTGCACAGCCTGCCTGATGCCTGAGGAGGTGGGAAGAGGGAAATGGATTCCCTGAAACTGGAAGGCAGAGCAGCAAGTGCTCATAACCACTGAGCGGTCTCTCCAGCCCCTATCAGGGAGCACAGCATCAGGAAAAGACACAAGACAATCCCTGGAGTGACAGCTATTCCCTAACCCCGGGGCCACCAGCCCCGCTTATTGATTAGTCTCGACTCTTCTGATCTGAATGTAAACAACACATTGCGGTGAGCAGCAAAGTTAAAGCAGAGGAAAACTGAATCAGAATCCCAAGTCACCGTAAATATCCACATGTGCTTATTGATACCGGAAGTGCCTGGCTACATCAGTATGTGGAGCAGAATTCTAAACCAATTACACAGATGTCTTGGGGGGAGGGGGTTGCCATGCCCACCCCTTAGCTGTGAACTACAGATCCACTGTTCTTATAAACTAGAGTTTCTCAACCCGTGGGTCGAGATCCTCACAGGTTTGCATATTAGATATTTACATTATGATTCATAACAGTAACAAAATTCTAGTTAGGAAGTAGCAACTAAATAATTTTATGGTTGGGGAGTTCAACACAACATGAGGAACTGTGTTAAAAGGTCAAAGTATGCCGGGCGTTGGTGGCGCATGCCTTTAATCCCAGCACTCGGGAGGCAGAGCCAGGCGGATCTCTGTGAGTTCGAGGCCAGCCTGGGCTACCAAGTGAGTTCCAGGAAAAGGCGCAAAGCTACACAGAGAAACCCTGTCTCGAAAAACCAAAAAAAAAAAAAAGGTCAAAGTATAAGATAGGTTGAGAACCATTTGGAGGAAAGAGGGACTTCACAGTGAGGAAACTTGGCAACTACCTCAGCCATGGTCACATCAGCACGCAGAACTGTGAGGAGAGACTGGTCCCTGGATACGGTGTGATAAAAATGCCCATCTCAAGCCAGACCCGGTGGTGCAGACCTGTGATCTCAGCCGAGGCAGAAGGACTTGCAAGTTCAAGTAGGCCTGGGCTACAGAGAGTTCAAGGCTGGCCTGAGCAACTTAGTAAGACCCCATGTCAAAATAGAAAGCAAAAAGATCAGAGATACAGTGACATGAACACTCACTGGATCAAGGAGGAAGGGGGAGGTCCAACGCGCACATGCGCGGGCACACACACACACACACACACACACACACACACACACACAGCCTGAGCAACACTCCTCAAACCATTAGGTCGTCAAAACCAAGGAAGATCTGAAACAGACCAAGGACTGCTAGGAATTGAGCACCACGTGTCACAGTGGGTCCTGGGACAGAATAAGGACACTAGGTACACTCTAAGAAAATTTGAATGAACTGTGGACTTTAATCATCATAGATCAACACTGACTCCCAGCTCGTAGCAAATGAGCCATGCTGATGTAAATGGTTCCTGGGGTGACGGGCACACCAGGGAACAAGCTGTGCTAGTTGATCAGGGGTTTGTTATTTGTTTGTTTTTTGGGTTTTTTTTATTTGTTTGTTTGCTTGTTGTTGTTGTTTTTGGGTTTTTTTTGTTTTTTTTTTTTTTTTTTTTTTTGTTTTTCAAGACAGGGCTTCTCCGTTTAGTTTGGGTACCTGTCCTGGATCTCACTCTGTAGACCAGGCTAGCCTCGAACTCACAGAGATCCGCCTACCTCTGCCTCCCTAGTGCTCGGACTAAAGGCGTGCGCCACCACCGCCTGGCTTGTTATTTGTTTTTTATTGTTGTTGTTTGCTTTTAGTTTTTGTTTGTTTGTTTGTTTTTCCTTTTCTATAAGTGTGGAGCAGTTTGGGTTGTTGTTGTTGTTTTTTTAATAAAGTCCATTAATTTTTAAAATCAATTCATTTTTGGTCTTCCAAGAAAGAGACTTACTATGTCGCCCAGGCTGTTCTGGAACTTGCAAGGACCCTTCTGTGTCTGCCTCCTGACTGCTGGGATTACAAGCAGGTGCTGCCACACCTGGCCTCCCACTCCTTTTTAAGATGCCCACCCCTGACTCCTGAGAGGTGGAGCCTCTTCCCAAAAATCTGTATCCACTTACCCCTCTGCCTGATTTTTATTTTTGCCTCTTACTGCTATATAGTTTATTTTTATAGAAATGATATTCTTTTTTACGAATATTTCAATCTATTGTTTGTTTTTTATCCATTGTTTTTTAATCCATGAAACCTTATGTCAAATAATTTTTCATAAACAAATTCTCTCCCTCTCTCCCTCCCTCCCTCTCTTCCCTCTCTCCCTCTCTCCCTCCCTTCCCTCCCTCTCCCTGTCTGTCTCAGCTTCTTAATTATCTGTCTTAAGAAGAGAATCTCAAGTGCTGGAGAATTATCTTAGCCATTAAGATACTAGCTTTCTTCCAGAGGACCCAGGTTCAATCCCAGCATCCACATGGTGCTCACAACCATCGACAACTCCAGTTCCAGGGAATCTGGTGCCCTCTCTGGCCTCCACAGCACCAGGCACGCATGTGGTGCACTGTGGTAATATATTGTGTATCAAATAAAGCTTGCCTGAAGATCAGAGGACAGAATAAGCCACTAGATTAAACACAGAAGCCAGGCAGTGGTGGCACACATCTTTAATCCTAGCACTTGGGAGGCAGAGCTCTGTCTGGATCTCTGTGAGTTCAAAGCCACCCTGAACTACATGAGATTGACTCAGCCTAAGAGAGAGCCAGGCAGTGGTGGCACTCACTTTTAATCCCAGTACTTGGGAATCACACACCTTTAATCCCAGCACCAAAAAGGAGTGATATGGTGGGTAGAGAAAGGAGACAGGAACTAAAGTCTTTTAGCTGAGGAAAGCTTTTCAGGCTGAGGAGTCCTAGAGGTAAGAGGTAGCTTGCTCCTTTGTCTCTCTGATCTTTCAGCATTTACCCCAATATCTGGTCCTGGGTTTGTTTTTTTTTTTTAATTAAAAGACCATTTTAACATTTGTGTTACAGTGCACAGAAACATGCATGCAGGCAAAACACCCATACACATAAAGAATCAAGAGTCTCCGGAACCATGCCTGCACGATGGAGCTCACCTGCAACCCTGCACCTAGGAGGTGGAAGATGATGCTGGTGTGTTCAAGGTCATTCTCAAGTACATAATGAATTCCAGGCCAGCCTGGGCTACATAAGATCCTGTCCCCAGAAACAAAACCAAAAGATGGTCTGGGGCAATGGCTCAGTTGGTAAAGAGCTTGCCTCAAAAGCACGAGGCACCCAGATGAAAAGCTGGGCATGGTGGCCTGTGTTTGTGATTCCAGAGCTGGGAAGACACAGACAGGAGGGTCCCTGGGACTCACGGGCCAGCCAGTCTGGTGCAATCAGCAAGCCCAGGTCCCAGTGAGAAAGCCGGTCTCAAAATACAAGGCTTCTAAGGAATGACACCAGGTTGACCTCTGGCCCCTCACACACACACCCCTGAACCCCCCCCCCACACACACACAAAAATTTTTAAAAAGAGTTATCTCATCCCCCAAGTTAAAGAATTAATGTTCTAGGGGCTGGAGAGATGGCTCAGCGGTTAAGAGCACTGGCTGCTCTTACAGAGGACCGAGGTTTGGGTCCCAGTATCAACATGGCAGCTTATAACTCCAGTTAGAGGGGACCTGGTTCCCACTTCTGCCCCCCCCCACATACATACAGGCAAAACACACATATAAAATATAAATAAATAAATCTCTATAAAGATTGCTCCTAGATTTTCTTCTAATGTTTTTAGTTTCTTCTGATACATTTGGTTTTTTTGCTTAGATCTGTCAGTCCTTGGATGGGATTTGTAGTGGTGTCAGACGGTAGGAGGGAGGCATTTGGCTTCATTTCCTGCCAGATGGATCACAATACGGCAGCCTTATTTACTAGACAAATTGATTTCCCCTAAACCAACAGGCATTTCCCTTTGACAGGTGACTCCCTGGGGAAATCATCTTCCTCAGTTTCCCCTGCTGCTGTGCTCGAAAGTCTCCGCCCACCTTCTCTGGAAAGGCTGTGTCCACCTCCTCCTACCATACACTTCTGGAGTCCACCTTTCTTGCCGTGGCTTCTCACAGAACTTACTCACTACTCATAGCGTGGAATGCCTTCCGGGCCTCAGTTTACCACGGAGCCCGTTCCTCTAGCAAAAGAAACCACTAGCAGCCACGCCTGAGAGCAGGGGACTCAGGTCCAATGATGGGAGGCTGATCTTTCCATTTAAATAGAGCCTTGGTTTGGGGGGCCGGTGAGATGGCTCGGTGGATCAAGAGACTTGCTGCCAAGCCTGACAACCTTATATTTTTTTATTTTTATTTTTATGTACATTGGTGTTTTGCCTGTCTGTGTGTCTGTATGCGGGTGTCATGTCCCCTGGAACAGGAGTTATAGACAGGTGTGAGCTGCCATGTGGGTGCTGGGAATTGAACCTGGCTCTTCTGGGAGAGCAGCCAGTGCTCTTAACCGCTGAGCCGTCCCCCCAGCCGCCAAGTCTGATAACTTTAATTCAATCCCCTAGACAAGTTGCCCTCTGACCTTGACACTGCTGGTCCCATACAAATAAATAAGTCAACGAACAATAGATGATGAAATAAACGTAATTTCTAAATATGCCGGTGAAGTCAGACAGAACTTTTCTTTTTTGTTTACTTTTTAAACATTTTTAAATTGTATTTTGTGTGTGTGGGGGGGGGTATGTGCGTGTGCCATGACATGTCTGTGGAGGTCAGAGGATAACTTGAGGGGGTACGTTCTCTCCTTCCATCATGAGGCTCCGGGGGTTGAACTCAGGTTGTCAGGCTTGGTGGCAAAGGTCTTTACACACCGGGCCATCTTACCGGCCCAATCATTTGTCATTTGTCTTGATGACTGCTGGTTTGCAGGGTGTGGGTGTGAGATGGGTCTCAGTGTGGTTTTGCTTAGCATCTCTCTGATGGCTGATGATGTTGAACAGGCGTTCGTGTGTTCTGGCCCTCTGTAGGTCACCATTTGAGAACCGTCTGGATGTTTTGTTAGCTTATTTACTGAGTTGGGATGTTCTGGGGTTTTGTGTGTTTTTTGAGGTTTTTGTATACTCTGGGTTCAAATCCTCTGTCATCTGTCTAGGTAGCAAAGATCTCCTCCCATGCTGTGGACTCTCTCCACTCTTCTGTTTCATTTCTCTGTGTGGACGTCTTTCATTTCACGGACTCCCATTCGTCAGTCGTTAATGCTGTTTCCTTTGTGCCTGGAGTCCTGTTCGGAAAGCCCTCGCCCGCGCTGATACACTGAAGTCTATTCCTTGTTGCTTCCTCCAACAGATTCAGAGTTTCTGGTCTTACATTCAGGTTTTTGAGCCACTTGGAGTTGATTTTCATAGAGGCTGAGGTCTAGGCAGCCGGCCCCCGTCAACATTTGGATATCCAGCTTTGCTGCCAACATTGGTTGAAGAGGCTGTCATTTCTCCACTGGACACTGCTAGTATCTTTGTCAAGAAGCGGGGCTGTGGTCGGGTGGGTTTATACCCAGGCCCTCTGTCCTCTTCCATTGATCTGTGTGTCTGTTTTCATGCCAGTACGGGGCTGTTTGCCTTACTACGGTTCTGTCGGGTAAGTCGGCCTGGCACTATGGAAATCAATAGGGAGGCCCTCCCAAAGAAAATGAAAAATAGATCTACCGGCCAAGCCGCACCTCTGCCTCTGCCCCACAGACTCCAGGCCAGCAGAGTGTAGAGATGTTTGCACACCAATGTCCATTGCAGCGCTGCTCACAATAGCTAAGGTTCAGAGGCATCCATCAACAATGGAGTGGACCCAGAAAATGTGGTTTACAGACACAATAGAATTTTTCTCAACCATTAAGAAGAGTGCGGTTGTGCTGTTTTCAGTGGGAAAAAAATGGATACAACTGGAGATACTCATGTTAAATAAATTGTCTCAGTCTCAGAAAAATACCACATTTTCTGGCATTTGTGGTCTAAACATTCCAGGTACATAAAATCATGTATGTAGAAATGAAACCGTGTAAATGAACAACGTTGGCGGGGTGGTGGTGGTATTGAGACAGAAGAGCATATAGGAGGAAGGTGAGGAGATACTCAAAGTACGTTATGTAATTATCTAATTATATGCTTGCATGAAAACAGACTTATGTAACCTGTAATGAACAGAAAAGCCTTGGCAAGAATCAAGTTCTCAACAAGGTTTTGCCTCCAAGGGTGAGCAGGTGTGTGCCCACCAGCCAAGCAAAGGAAGAGGTCAGGTAGAGGGCACAGTGTGGCAAGGTCAGGGAGGGCCTGGTAGGGGCTGCAAATGGCTCAGAGGCCAGGCAGAGGCAGTGAGGAGAGGGAGGGAAGCCAGATGTTGTCCAGATGAGCAGGACCAGAACATCCGGAAGCAAGCCACTGTGATGGAGACACATCTTTGGGTGTGTCAGTGAGGGCAAATCCGGAGACGCTTAGCTGAAGATAGAAGACCCGCTCTGGATGGAAGAGCA
The DNA here is from genome assembly GCA_902168415.1 of Peromyscus melanophrys. Taxonomy (NCBI): domain Eukaryota; kingdom Metazoa; phylum Chordata; class Mammalia; order Rodentia; family Cricetidae; genus Peromyscus; species Peromyscus melanophrys. The sequence continues at coordinate 3,197 of CABHPR010154357.1, read as the reverse complement.
GGGTCTGCTGGGTTGGGGTTCCCAGGCGCAAATGGAGCTGAGCGCCGGTATTGGTATTCACTCTCTCTGCTTCCTGACTTTGAAGGCAATGTGTCCAGCCGCCTCCCACTCCGGCTGCCACAACTGGGACCTTTCTTGTTGCCACAGCTCCCCTACAGTGATGACCCTGGCTCTCTAAGCTAAGCCAAAGTAAACCCTGGAGTTGCTTTTTATCAGGGAATTTGACAAAACAACATGGAAAGAAATGAATACAGCAGCTAAAGACCTCCTATCTCCTGAGAAGCAGGGAATACTCCGACATGCCAGCATCCTGGCTGCGCATGTGGGAGTGTGTGTGTGTGTGTGTGTGTGTGTGTGTGTGTGTGTACACGCATGCATGCATGTGCCCGCCCTCCCGTAATGCCAGGAACCTAGCACTTCTCTGTTGCCCCCAAACAATTTATTTATTTTGTGGATTTTTGTTTTGCTTTATTTTTTTAACTTGTTGAGAAAGGGCCTCACTAAGCCCAGGCTAGCGTCAAATGCCCAGTCTTCTTGCCTCAGCCTTTCAAGTACTGGGAGTCTGTCTTTCACCTAAATTATGCCCAGCCTCAAAGAAATATTCTTTAACATACATAAAGACAAAACACCAATACACATTAAATAATTAATAAATGTCGATGAGTGAATAAAGGGATACTTTGTGCCGTAAGTGGAAAAATCAATACCCTTTGCCATAAATAAAATAAATGTAAAACCTTAAGATATCTATTTTGTGGTGGAGAGATGGCTCAGAGGTTAGAGCAGGTACAGCTCTTGCAGAGGACCAGAGTTCAGTTCCCAGCACCCATGAGGCAGATCACATCTGTAACTCCAGCTATAGGGGACCTGATGCCTCTGTCTCCTCAGACACCTGCACTCACATGCACATTCCCACATGCAGACACACACACTTGCCTACACCAGTTTAAAGACAGCAAAATTAAAGTCTCAAGGCTGAAGAGTGCTAGCTTTGGTTCTGGGGGCCCTGGTCTCATCCTTCCATGCCTCAGTGCTCTCATATGTAAAATGTGGCAAGAATGGATGGGACCTTCCTCTTTGGGTTGGACAGACGAGAACATGTAGACAATGTTTACTAACTTGATTTGGCAAGTTCCAGACAGCAGGAAGACAACTACATGGGCCTACCCCTCTGATCGCACTTCCAAACTCTGACTCCCTCTTGCTTGGGTTGGAATAGGCTGATGGGAGGGTAAACTAGGCAGCACCCCCACCCCCACCCTGTGAGTGGCAGTGGAATCCTGCAGCCCGCCCTGCTGTGTATTGGATCCAGGTACAACGTTGGTGTGGAGATTCTCATGAGGGTGAATATGGGGGTCTTCAGGAGGCAGAACACAGGGGCCACTGATCATCAATCATGACATGCATGATTTTGCATCTTTGTCTGGGAAAGTCGGTACTCGCCAGAGAGGGGCTAGCTTACAGGAGTGTGTAGACTCTGGCCTTCCACCAGCGGCAGGGTCCTGGCAGACAGGTGCTGAGTTTGCAGGAAATGAGTGCTGGTAGCCACACTCTCATGGTGACCCAGGGCTGGTCAGAGGCAGAACAGCCGGGTCTGGGTGTCCTTCCTGTTGCCTCTCCCTCGAGTCTCTACTCATCCCTCAAGCCTCATGGCTGCAGCTGACACTCCAGGAAGAAGCCCGGACTGGGGTCTTTTTCAGGCTGTGGCCATTCCTTATCCACCTTTGTCCCACGCCTGTCATTGAAAACTTTAGGGGCGGTGTGCTAGTTGTTTTTTGTTTGTTTGTTTATTTGTTTTTGTTGTTGTTGTTGTTTGTCAACTTAACACAGACATCTGAGAAGAGGAGAGCTCAGCTGAGAAAACACTCCCATCAGAGGGGCTTGTAAGCAAGTCTGTGGGGCATTTTCTTGATGGATAATTTATGTAAGAGGGCCCTGGCTCACCAAAGGTGGAATCACCCGTGGACACGTGGTTGTGAGGGTATAAGGAAGCTGGCTGAACACGAATCTGGGGAGCAAGCCAGTAAGCATCATTCCTCCATGGTCTCTGCTTGAGCTCCTGCCCTGACTTCTCCCAGTGACGGACTGTGCCCTGGAAGGGTAGATGAAACAGACTCTTTCCCCAAGTTGTTTTTGATCATGGTGTGTATCACAGCAACAGACAACAAACCAGAGCAGGCTGGAATTACCAGAAAGGGAACAAGGATGACCCCAAATAGTTTATAGGGACAAACACTGGAAATCCTTCCCTTTGAGGACCTAAGGTCTCTGGCTATCACTCACAGCTCTGCTCCTTCCTGGGGCCCTAAACTCCCTCTGCCGGGTCTTTGATGGGATTTGGAATCTGATGCCCCTAGATGTCATCTGCCCAGTAGAAGCCCCAGTCAAGGCTACTCTGGGGAGCCCTTGTGACCTCAGGATCCCACAGAAAGTGTGTACTGTTTCCCTTGACCACCATCCAAGGGTGCCCAGCAGGACCCCACCCAGGAGGGCCTCTCAGCTAGCGGGCGAAAGCGCGCAGGTAACAGCGCAGTTATTCTTCCTTTGGTCGCCAGGCGTCGCTACAGGCCTGAAAATGGAAGGCGCAGCCAGGCGTGTCCTCTCTCCCGGGGAGTGGCCCCGGAATTGTTGAAGCTCCTGGCAGGTGACAAGGCCTGGCAGATGACAAGAATTGATCTGTGGAAGGAGCTGCCACTTGGGGGTTCTGGCAACATCGTTCAACGGGGGTTCAAATATCCTCGAGTCCCTGAATTCGGGCTGGTGTGCCTGCAACCCACGAGGCAAATCCGACGGCCCTAGGGACTGGAGAGCTTGCAGACGTTGGGAGCCCCGCGTCCTCTTCGTGCAAAGGAAGTAAAATTCCTCGCCGCAGGTGACCCACTTCACAATGATGAGCCTGAGGCTGTGTGCGCCCCGAGATGTACGACCTGCATCCGTCCATCCACTGTCTTCCCTATAGCCAGCTATCGACAGCGCTGTCCCCCTTATGAGCTCTAGCACCTCAGTGACACTTGGAATTCTGTGCTCAGACAACAAATCAGAATATTATAATAGCTAGCACTCATTGAGCACTTGCTGTCTGCCCGACATTAGCACCATGAAGAGCACAGAAGTGAAAAATAACCTGCCCAAGATGGTGAACGAGTCCAGGCTAGGGACCAGGGGATCTGTCTTCGGAGCTCAGGTGCACCTCATCC
>CABHPR010154356.1:0-17409 GCA_902168415.1 Peromyscus melanophrys | reverse complement strand
ACTAGCTTTTCTTGCCATGGTCTGTCCTTATTTCTAAATGCAGAACTTTAGTGTGGTTTGGTTTTGTTTTGTCTTGCATTTGTTATTTACAGGTCTCAGTCATTTGGAGGTAGAGGCCATAGCTAACAATCCACTTTCTAATGCTATTCACAAGGTGATTAGCAGATATAAAGTCTTCATTAGATCTTTGTTAATGGAATAATAAAGTTACAACTAGGCAAAATCATTGTGCTTGTATTTATGACTGGCTTTTATTAGGACATAGAAACAATGTGTGAGGAGGGGTTGGGTTAGGGGTATCAGCCTTACTTAAAGCAGTATTCCAATTATGGGATTCTGGGACTTTTTTTAGTTAAAAATTTTGAGAGAATCTTTTAAGATATGGAAATTGTGTTAGTTTTTCCATAGCCAAAATACCTGAGAGAATAATAAGTGAAAGCTAGAAATAATTTAGCTCACTTCCAGAAATTTCTGTCCATAGTCCTTGGCCCTCTTGATTCTGGGTCCATGGTAAAACAGAACATTGTGTCATTGAAAGCACGTAGTGAACAAGAGACTGAGAGCAAATAAGAGTCCCAGGCACATCCCATGGGTCCCACTTCATCCAGCCAGGCCTTACTTCCCAAAGTTTTCACAATTCCCCCAAATAGTGACACCATCCAGGGAGCAAGACACTTCATATACAATTGTAAGAAACATAACAAGCTCAACTCCTGCTCCAGTTTCTCTGGGCTTCTGTCTCTTGACTCTTTGTACAAACTTTGTGAAATTGTCTTTATGGCTGCTCTCAGCCTCTCCTTTATTGTCTCTCTGTGCTGTGAAGTTCAACCCATATCTCTCATCCTGCTGCTTCAAGGCTCCCTTGCATGCCGACCTCTTGAAAGAAGATCCTTGCACACCTCAAACATTTCCTTTAAAGCTCCATTTGAGCTGGGTATAGTGGCGCACACCTTTAATCCCAGTACTCAGAAGGCAGAGGCAGGCAAATCTCTGTAAGTTTCAGGCCAGCTTGGTCTACATAGCAAGTTCCCAGCCACCCAAGGCTTCATAACTAGACCTTGTCTCAAAATATAATAAATTTTCATTTTGAGACCAGGTGTGGTTGTATACATCTTCAATCACAATACTGTGTAGGCAAAGGCAGGTGGATCTCTGTGAATGTCAGGTCATCATCAATGGTTCCAGGCCAACCAAAACTGCACAGTGAGGCCCTGTTTAAAAAACAGCTCCATTTTAATGTCCTTCTATGTAACAAAGAGTAGTTTACCTTAGGATTTATTAGTGTGAGCTCATTTTACTAGATCTGCAGGGAAGAGCCTATATATTATTTATTTGGAGGTTTTTTCTTCCTGCATTTCAGTGAAGGTAAGAGGGAGATAAGACAGTTGGTGTCTATTTATAATAGATGGCAATGCCCCTAGTAGATACCATAGGCTAAAAAATAAAAAGCCTCATGCCAAAAAATGGGCTCTCTTTTTTGAAGTTGTTGGCCAGTGAAGTTCCATAGATCTTCAAACACTGCAGGCTGTTGGAAATGCTTTTGGTTACCTTCCAGAACTTGACAGTAAGACCTTATTTCTGAAGACACCACATACTTGGGTCTTTGACTAAGACTACGTCAATGGTTTTAAAAGCAAAAGAAAGAAAGAGGACACCAAGTTAAGTGAGTGGAGAAGGGGTTGGTGGATCTGGGAAGAGTTGGGGTGGGGGTTAAGTAAGATTAAAACTCATTGCATTAAATTGTCACAGAATTAATACAACTATTTTTTATAAAAGAAAGAAAATTTGTATTTCCACCAAGCCTCGGTTACATGGCAGGCACTGGTTGAAGTACATTTGTAAGTGTGCCTCCATTTGTTAGTTAAGAAGTTTATAAGTTTGCTGTGGTCACTTAACTAATAAGTGAGAAGTCAGGGTGTGGATTCAGACTGTCCCTTCTACTGCTATGGAGCTGTTTCTCAGCACTATCAAAGCCTTCTGGCCAGTGAATCAAAAGGTTTTGTCTGCAAAGTCTGTTTGCTGCTTCTTAAACAGAAGGAAGACACCTGAGTCCCAGCTGATGCCTAATACTTCAAAGCTACTGTCCAGTTTGTCTATTTTCCAGACTGCCTTTTCTTTTGGCTTTATTTTGGATTTTGGTTCAATCTCTTGCTCTTAAATGTAGCCTGTGCTTAGGGAAGCAGGGAAAATTTTGCTATTGATATTATTCATTGAAAGGTCTGGAGAGATGTTGTGACAGAGATTTGTGTAAGCTAATTTTGTAGTGCACTTTCTGACTTCATAAACACTTGAACTTTCTATTATAAAGGGAGATGAAAGGTGATTTATAGTATTTATTTGCTTCAATTTTTAATTATAGACAAAAATAAGTATATGAGATATACTTTATTGGTCTCTAGGATAAAGACCTACTATTATTTACTATAGAACATGCCCTATAATTGTTTGTGTCGTAGCAATAAAAAAGGAAAACAGACGAAGTATCTATAATATCTTCCCTTTTAGCATCAAACCTCAGGAGGCACAGCTTAGCAAGAAATCTCTTAACTAAAGACTAATCTCCTCCCACACTGGTGAAAAATTCATATTCCTCCATCAAAACTACAAAGGCAAAGGAACTAGAAATACTAATTGTTCCCTCTAAGAGGCTGCAGTAACCTTCAGACTGTTGTGTAATGATCACAGGGCCTATGAAAACATTTGCAGCACTTTTTAGAACCTTTTGAAAATACCCTATTATACAGGGGTCAGAAATGGACTTGCTGTGAGACTGTGTTTTCTAGAAATGTCAGAAGTTACACCATGAAGTCTTACCAATGTGGATACCTAAACATGAGCTAAACAACGATAACACTACTGGACATGTTACATGTTAATGTGGACAGGGAAATGTAGCATGAGTCTTGAAAGTTCTTATTAATAAAATCAAACCTGAGGCCAGTTATTGGGGTGAACACTGGAAGGTCAGAGAGACAGAATAAGCCACAGCTATCTCACCTCGCTGGATCCTCAGCTGGTCTTGTTTCCTCGGACTGGATGCCCCGAGCCCTCATCCAGAATGGGTCTCAGCTGAACTGCTGCTAGAAGCCTGAAAGCTTAACCAGGCCAAATGCTTCTCCAGGCCAAATGCCTCTCCAGGGCAAAATGCCTCTAGTTTCTGGTCCTCACGCCTTATATACCTTTCTGCTTTCTACCACCACTCCCTGGGATTGAAGGCGTGCTTTCTGGGATTAAAGGTGTGGGTCACCATGCCTGGCCGTTTCCCATGTGGCCTTGAACTCACAGAGATCCAGAGGGATTTCTGTCTCTGGAATGCTAGGATTAAAGGCGTGTGCTACCACTGCCTAACCTCTGTTTAATATTGTGGCTGTTCCGTCTCTGATCCCAGATAAGTTTATTAAGGTACACAATATTTTGGGGAACACAATACCACCACAGGGAAAAGATCAGGAGGCTTCAATACTGTACAAAGAACTATAGACAAGTACAGAAAGCTGAGAGAAGAAGAAATACTCTTCTCCAAGGAAGAGCACACTTATGCAATACTAAATTATCAGCCCTGTAATAATATACATACATACAAGTAACATTATACAGACCGAGCAGGTTATATTTATGTACTTAGGAATACACAGACACAGAAACACACACAGAGATACATATACACACACATATAAACTACTGAGGAAAAAAAATACATGAATTTTAAAGAGAGTTGGGAGGGTATATGGGAGTGTTTGGAAGGAGGAAATGATGTAATTTTATTATAATCTCGAAAAATAAAGAAAATTATTTTTAAAAACCTACTATAAAAAATCTCCCTCATGATTTGTCCTAGGTTACCCTACAATTATCTGACTCTATGTTCCATTTTCCTTTACAGCTCCTAAAACATGTAAAAACTGCCCTGAGATTTTTGAATGATAGAACTTAAAATGAAAAGTCTATGGCAGAGAGATTTATTTTTGATGCTGTTGTGTACCTTTTTACTCTGGACTGGAATGTTCTCTCCTGGATGGAAATGAGAGATGCTTGTAACTCAAGAAGCCAGGGAAACCTAAGAAACTCAGAAAGCTTGGGAAACAGAAGACTCTGCTTAGAAAGTTACAATGTCACAAAGTCTTATCCAAGATTATAAGTAGTAAACAATTTCTGGGGGAAAAAAGATTCTTGGCTGGAGGTGCTGTTGAAGTTAGGCAGGGAGCTTCACCGATGAGGCTTTGACTAGCCATTTTTGCTGAATGGGATTTCCCATGATGGAGGGGCCTTTAAGTCATCCGTGTGTCTACCTATAAGTAACTTGTAATCTCACTGGTTCACCAAGCTGGACTTGGACAGAATCGTTTCTTTGGTCTATTATCCCTGCCCAATCTGGGATGAAAATACTTTAGTTCATATTTTCCAGGAGTAGTAAGACAATAAATGCTTTCTTCAGTTTTCTTCCCCTTCCTCCAGGGAGAAGATAAAGGCAATGCATTTATCTGTAAGCTTTGTTGACAGATTCTATGTAGAGGAAGAGAGGTAAGAGGCAAAGGTCCTTCTAAGAAAGGTGGAGGCAGAGCTGGTTAAAATGAGACAGTACGCAAAAACCTCTGACTCTTACATAAGTTCACACATGCTAGCTCTCCTGTCAGCTTCCGTCAGAAAAACAACTCCTTCATCTGCCCCATCCTTCTAGTCTCTGTGCTGACCTGTGAATTCAGACCCATAATTCCCTGCTTCTTTGTGAAAATACCTCTTAATTGGTGTAGTATAATATGCATTATAAATTATTCATAACTTAAGGTTTTAAAATAATAAATATGCATTACCTCATTTTATTGGTATGACAAGATCCTGGGAGCATTTACCCGTGAGGCTGTAGTTTACAAGCTCTTGACAAGCGTCAGTTGAGATGGGAGGCAGGTGTGTGAAGACTTGGTTGGGACTGTCTGAACTACATCCAGGAAGGTTCACTCACACTTCTGTCGTCAAGGCTTGTATAAGAGACATTTCCTGGGAAGAAGTGCCACACGTGTCTACTCACTGAAGAAAGGGAGCCCATGGCCGACTAAAGCAACGATTACACCAAGTCCAACTTGGTCAAGCAATAAGCTTTTATTGGGATTCCTAACAGGGTCATGGATGAGGGGTGATTACAGGAGAAAGGAAACTCAAAGGAGCAGCACTTGCATCACACACAAAAAAAATCCCATTCCATACAAGTGATGACTGCAGAAAGCTGCAGCCCTAGAGCTCTCTGCACAGCTTGTGTAGCTCAACATGTCAGAGAAGTCTCTCCTCTCTGTCACTGCTGACCAGGCTCCATCCCACCCCACCCCACTCCAAAGAAGTTGTTTATTTCTTCTATAAACCTGGGAAGGGGACTTGGGAATTCTTCCAAGTTTCTGATTCCCAGATACATGTCCTTTAGTTTACCTCTTAAGTCTCAGAAGCCTCCTCTCCCTCATGGAGAGAATGTTTCAGTTCAGAGGAAACTGCGCTACAAGAGCCCAAGAAGTCAGTTCCTTCCCACCTTTCCCTAGGTGTCCTTGAGCCCCCTCATGGGATGATACCTGGCTCTCTCCAGAATGAACGAACTATTTGGGAGAATGAGCAAAAAGCCAAAGTGCATCATGTGAGGAGACAGTCAGAAAACACCTTCCTTGTGAGGAGAAAGCCACAGTGCATCATGGGATTGACTTTATGGTCATTTGCTGTTACATTTGTCACATTCTACCTGCTAGAAGTAAATTTCTAAGTCTCATTCACCCTGAACTGAAGCAGGATGTGCTGGCATGTATCTGTAATCCAATTCCTTGAGAGGTTAAGACGAGAGTATTATTGAACTTGGGGAGTACAACCTGTGCCAGCCACCTGTCCTCAATAAACCAAGCAATTGAAAACCAAGCAAATTGAAAGAGCTTATTGAGAAAAACAATTTACTTCCCCCATTCTGCCCCTAATGAAATCCTGTCCTTCTCCCTTCCCTACTCCAGGTTACAAACACCCTGCTCAAACTCCCACTGCGGCCTTTCCAGCTGCCCTGGCCACAGTGCCATCAGGTCTTGAGATGCCTCTCTGGTTATCAAACTTGGGAATCACAACTTGTGCCAAATGAAATAAAAAACAAACAAACAAACAAACAGCAACAACCACAAAAAAAAACCCAGTGAATGACTGAATCAATAAATAAAACCATCGTCCTTCGCTAGCATCAGCAGCAGGTCTCCAATTTGTACCTGGGATAAAACTTGATGTTCTGCAATCAGTTGTTCATATTTCCTGCCCTTCTTGCTTTCTGGCTCAGCATCAGATATGGCGGGACTATTTGAAGAGGTCATAGGACATAGCTCCCTGTCGTTCTAAAAGCAGTAGCTGAATTTATTATGATCCTGTGAAAGACTTGGTCTTATGAACAAGCCCTGAGGGAAATGTAGCTGGTGAAAAGCTATGGGGTTAGCAGACCTTCTAAACATCAGAGAGAGCTGGGGGGAAAATGTTTCAGATTAAAGCCAATAATTTATTTCTAATTCCTAAAATAACCCATTTGAAAATGAGAACATGTTAGTCATTTCAAATGTCTTCTTATAGTAGCATTTCTCAATTCTCTCTATAAATTGTTATAACTATCAAAAATTCAGCAAAGACAATGCTGTTTTGACCCATTTCTTTTTTCTCTTAGAACTGAAAACTACATTTTCTGTTTTTTTTTTTTTTTTAATGCTTGTTGGGTCATGCGACTCAGTCTAGACAATGGAATGCAGGTAGAAGGGACTACCTCCCAGGCCCCCAGCGTTCTCTGTTCTCCTCCAAAGTTGCTCTCTCTTCCTTCTGGAAATAAATACACTGGGATCTGTGAACACATGACCGAAGGATACAGACACCCTGAAAATTCATTCTGGTTGACCAAAACCAGTGGATTGTCATGTGTGTGAAAATAAACCCTTGCAATTTGCCATAAGTACTTTTGTAGATGTAATTCAGTGACTAGAATTAATTTTTTCAACCAATATAGGCCATTACCAAGAGGATTTTTTGCTTAGCAAAGAAAATAGTAACTGATTCTTGTCTCTGTGACCAAAATGCCTGACACAAACAGCTTTAAAGCAGGAAGAGTTTATTTTAACAGGAGGTCTCAATCCACAGTCACTTAGCCTGGACATAGCATCAGAGTGCAGGAGTGTGCTGTAAGAAAGCATTTCACTTCATGGTCAACTAGAAAGCAAAAGAATGTGGAGCTCAGCTGCCTTTCTCCTACATCCTTGTAATCTATAGCTTCTTTTCTTGTATTCTATATGAGCCCCCTGCACATGGATAGTGTTTTCTGTATTCAAGGTGGGTCTTCTACAGTCTGTTAACTCTCTCCCTAGAAAGACCCAAACAGACACACTTACGGGAATGCTAATCAATCTAAGTGATTTTTTAATCAGTCAAGTTCACAGTGAAGAAATCCATTATGTTTTATGTAGTTTTGATGGATTTTAAGAAAAGAGGACAGGAAGTTGTATGGGTAGGGAAGGATGGGTGTATCTGAGAAGAGTTGGGAGAGGAGGTGAATATGATCAAATTGCATTATATCAAATTCCAAAGAACTAATAAAGGAGAATGCTTAATCATCCTGGATACTGTTTAAAAGAAAATGTATATTGGGATAATTCACTTTGAAAATATTAAGTATCTGTGGCCTATGCTTGTAATTACTTTGGGAGAATTAAATTGACCCTAAAATTTTCTGCTTTGGTCCACCTTCAAGTCTCAGTCAGCTTATATCACATTTCTGTAAATAACTTTTTTCTTGCATGTGTTTCTCATCATTTTTCTCATTAAATATAATTCATTTTCCTTCATACCACTCATTACAATTTCTGACAATGGATATTTTTATGTGTGAATTTTTAGTTTTATGCTAGGCAACAGCCTCTGTGAGAATGTCCCTGCATTAATCATAGAACATGACTCATAATGGGAAGTAACAGTTTTATAAAAGTTTGCAAATAAATAAAGAAGTGGATGAATGGATGCATGCCTGTTTTTGTGGCTAGCATTACAGATTAATTGATGATTAATAGTAATGCTTAAAGGGGCATGGTAAATTTGTGACATTTTTTTTTAAATAAAAGAGAAGCCAGTCTGAAACAGCTCCCAGTGAGTAAAAATGGGAAAACATGACAATATAATAAAATTTCAAACTACAAAATAAATATCTAAGAATCTACTCAGATATAAAAATGTTCTAGTAGACAAATAAATGAGGATACAAGGCAAATATCACATCAAATAATTCCAAATGCCTTAAGTAGATGCTTACTTAACTTTCAGGGATGTGGGCCTGCCTCTGCCCCTGCGCCTTAAGCAGATGCTTACCTAACCCTCAAGGATGTGGAACCTAGCACCTTCCCTTGGGTTAAGCATTGCTCAGGACTTTTTTCAGTATAGAGAATGTAAGTAAGAGTTCAGGCTCTACCAACTGAGCAAGCCACGTGGTCATGAGAATGTCAGTAAGAAAACAAGTTTACTATGAATAAGCCTGGCAAAACTGCTTCAGTGAGGTGGCAGGCTAAGGCAGCAGAAAGCTCATTTACTATACACATCCTTGGCATGAAAAGTCCCAAAGCTCATGGCTCCAATCAGACTGTGAGAAAAACGTTACACAGACCCAGATTGAGGAGCATCAGAAGTAAGGACAGTCTGGGAAACCACCATAGCCAACAGGAGCCTTTATTAGGTTTCCCCAGAAAACGTGTGTGTGTGTGTGTGTGTGTGTGTGTGTGTGTGTGTGTGTGTGTGTGTGTGTATGTGTATGTGTGCATTTATGTGTATGTATGGGTGATGGGTGATATTGCACCGTATGCTGTGAATGTGTTGCTCTGATTGGTTGATAAATAAAATGCTGATTGGCCAGTAGCCAGGCAGGAAGATAGGCAGGATAAGCAGACAAGGAGAATTCTGGGAAGAGGAAGGCTGAGTGAGGACATGCCAGCCTGCTGTCCAGGGAGCAACATATAATGGCACACAGGTAAAGCCACGGAACATGTAGCGACATATAGATTAACAGAAATGTGCCGAGTTTAAGTGTAAGAGCTAATCAGTAGTAAGCCTGAGCTAATGGTCAAGCAGTTATAAATAATATTAAGCCTCTGTGTGATTATTTTATAACCAGGCTCCCAAATAAGTCACACATGGAGGCTTATTCTTAATTATGAATGCCCGGCCTTAGCTTGGCTTAGTTTCTAGCCAGCTTTACCTCTGGGCTTTTCCCGTTCTCTTACTTCTGTAAATCTTACTCTTACTCAGTGGCTTGCTGTGTAGCTGGGTGGCTGGCCCATGATGTCCTCCTCCTTCTCTGGCTACTTCTTTCTTTTTCTTCCCAGATTTCTCCTTCTATATATTCTTTCTGCCTGACAGCCCTGTCTATCCTTTCTCCTGCCTTTTCTATTGGCCATTCAGCTTTTTATTAGACCAGCAGGTGTTTTAGACAGGCACAGTAATGCAGTTTCACAGAGTTAAACAAATGCAACATAAACAAAAGTAACATACCTTCAAATAATATTCTACTACATATGAATGTGTGTGTTCGTGCATGTGTGTGTATGTGAGTGCATATGGTGCTGGGGATCAAACCCAGGGCTTCATATATGCCGACCAAGTAGTCTATCAGTTGAACTACTTCCCTACCCAAAAGGTTTTTTTGGTTTTATTTTTGTGTCTATTTCTAGAAACTTAATTCACAGCTTTACAATGCAGCAAGTTCTCTACCGCTGAGCTTTGCTTGTAGCTCTCCCTTCCTGACTCTTTGGGCCATATTTTGTATGTCCAGAGCTTTATCTACTACCCACCTCAAAGGAAACCTCCAGGACCTGTATCTTTAACCAGAGACACCCTCTGAAATACTTCATGTGTATTTGTCAAGGCTTCCTAGGAGTTTTCTCAAAGAGTGTGAGAGAAATGAAGCATGGCTCATCTACATTAGAAAATAAACCACATAGCAATGAATAATAAAAAAACAGGAAGTACTACTTAAAACCAAAAATGACAAAATATTTTGAGATTGAAAATAAAAGACTATACAAACATGATTTATATTTGATTTATTTATATTTGATTTATTTATATCCATCTATAATGGCATTAGGGCAGAACAAATGCTAACAACCCAGTGTCCATCCTGCAGCCAAAGGTTTGGTGTCAGGGCCTAGCCACATAACAGAGCAGTCCTCCCTCTGTGATTTCAACCAGAAAGGTGATGATGCCTCCAGGACAGTCACTGTAGTAGTTACCTCTTCAGAAAATGTGGGAGTGTACTCCTCTGACATGGGATAGAGAGAAAACAACACGTTTTTACTGACCCTTAGGCATTCAGTCCTCTGCTTTGGACACTAGAGGATGGATAAGGAATGGTTCACCACACAAAGTAATTCTGCATGGGACACTGGCTGGTATTCTTTAATACAATTCGATTCTGACACTACCTGGACAGCATTAGAACCTACAAACTGAGCACTTAGTCCCTCAAGTCTATCCCTCACTTTATGTCAGATGACATCCAGTCACAGTAGATTCTTACATATAATTCTGCTGATTAAAGTCCCAGGGGGTGGGGAGGAGTTATAGCTATATCAAACATTCTACAAGGCTAATTGACTGACTGAAAAGTCAATAATTGTGGAGAGTTGGGATATTAAAGGTTGGGATCCAGATTTGTCTTGGGCTATCTTTAGCTCTCTTAATAGGCATTGATTTTCTGCCTCTGTGTTTGACCCAGCACCCTTGTGACTATTAGGTAAATCCTTTTGGAATGTATAGGTCCCTAGTATATACCAATGCAAACACTAAGGAAGTCAAGACAGTGTCTGAAGCCTACAGCAGAGACGTTACTGCTTTGATGTCACAGGTCTACCTGATAGCTCCACCAATGTATTTGAAAAGTGCCCTGATATATGGCTTTCTTTGTTCTATGACCACAAAAACTTCATGTCTCCATATCAGAACCCAGTATTTGGGGCAACTGAATCTGTGTTCCCAAGCCAGGATCACTCATAGGTGGCTCCAGAATTACCTGTCTCTTACTTTCTTTGAGGTGAGAACTTTGGTTTGTATTAGCACTCCAATTGCATATAGATCAGGGTCCCCATTTAGAAGAACAGGGAATGGAAACGGGTTGGACGGGACAGGTACCCCAAAGCCGCAATTCTGAGAATGTCCTTGCAGGAGATGAGGACATCCAGAGAGAGTCATGGTTCCTTGCTCCTTGTTATCTCTTAGCCTTGCTTGGAATTATGAGGACCTGGCTGAAAGAGAGAAGGGACCTAGATACCTATGGCTGAGCCAACCCTGTCATTCCCTCTCCAGCCTCCCCCAGTCTCTGTCACACATCTTCAGACTAGCACTTTGACGGGATGCCCCTCCCAGGGACCGTCTTTCTCTATAACTCAGTGGTAGAGTACCTGCTCTGAGTTTGATCCCCAGTGCTGCACCACCCCCAAATACAGATGAATCACTGATTACATGTGTTAGTTCAGCTGTCTGGAAGCCAGCCCTCGCCCTATTCCTTTTATTTCAGGTTTTCATACAGGCTTTGTAGCGTAAATTAGATTGATCAAGGGAAGGAGAGAACTCATTGAGGGAGCAATACAGAGGAGCTTGGAGGTGTTTCAGACCTGGCCTGTGGCCTGGCTCCAAAAGAGAAAGGGGTAGGCAAGACCTTTTGGAGGCCACTTATGAGTATCCCCGTTCCCAAATTTAACTTGGATTTTTGTTGTTGTTTTTATTGCTTCTTTGGGACAGGGCCTCTCCATGTAGTCTTGAATGTCCTGGAACTCGATATATAAACTTGGCTGGTCTTCTACTCACAGAGATCCTCTGCCTTTCCCTTCTCAATACTGAGATTAAAGGCCTGTGCCTCCATGCCCTGGCTTTAACTTGGCGTGTTTTAAGCGTGCTCCTCTTTTTGAATGAAGCCAGGTGAGTGAGAGCTTCCTGTCTTTGCCCTGCTGATTCCTTTCAGATATTAATCTCTGGACTCTTTGGCTTCACACTGTTCCCTCCTCCCCTGTCAGTCAGCTAGGAGTTGTTTTCATCCTGACTTTTGGTTCCATTGTACAGACTCTGCAAAGAGAAGAAAAAGAAAATCACTCTGCCTCCTGAAAACTCACATTTTATGGGTGAAAGTGAAACTCCACAGGGCAGATATGACATGTGAAATGTGTAAACTCTTCCATGTTTCCTGGGACACAAACACTCTCTGGAGTGAAAACAGTATGCTTGGGCAATGATGTGGCTCAGGGTACCTAGGCAGCTTCAGGATTGAGGCTGACCACCAGAAAGACTTTCATCTCCACTCTTAACCTCCAAAACAGGCGAGGGGACCACAGTACAAGCTTTAGAACTTCTCGTCAGCCTAGGCCCAAATCTTAAACCCACTAACAGTTCTGCTTCTGCTCCCAAGTTACCTCCCACAGTGACTTCATTTCAACTGGGACCCTCAAATAATCCATCTGGGTCACACAGGATAAAGCAGTATTCACCCAGGCAGACACTGCCCCCCACCCCCTTTTTCTTCATCTGTTACTCTTTGGAGGGCCTTCCTCATGGGCTGACACAGGCTTTGGTGTTCGAGCAGAATCGAACAGAATAGAACAGAGTAGAATCCATCAAGAATCTCTGAACTAAACTGGGTGGTGGTAGTGCACACCTTTAATTCCAACACTCAGGAGGCTGAGGCAGGTGGATCTCTGTGAGTTTGAAGTCAGCTTTGTCTACAGAGTGAGTTCCAGGACAGGCTCCAAAGCTACACAGAGAACCCCTGTCTTGAAAAACCAAAGCTAAGAAGAAGAAGAAGAAGAAGAAGAAGAAGAAGAAGAAGAAGAAGAAGAAGAAGAAGAAGAAGAAGAAGAAGAAGAAGAATCATCTTTGAGCTAGGTAGAAACCTAGCATTCAAGTTGGCTGCTTCGATCACTCTGGGTAACAGACCACTCCCAGCAAGGTGGGCTCACTTTAAACCATGCTAAAGAGACAGGCAGTTCTTTTTGTGAGACACTGTACTTTTCCTCCCCAGTACCCCCACCCTAGTGTAGAAGCATAGAGGCCACAGGCATGTAAAGGTCGTAAGTCTGCTGGCTTTTCTGAATTCAATAATTTTCCTTTCTGTCTTTCCTTAATGCTTTGGGATTCTTTCTGCTTCCTCAAGCTTCCCTCCCACCTTGTGGCTGCTTGTCTGCCATGTGGTGACCTTCATGCCTACCTCAGTGGCACGGCCTTTCCCCTTCTCTTCTCCATTCTCCTCTGGGCGGCAGTTGACGTTGACAACTTGCCTGCCCTAGGGTTTTTCATTTAAACACGAATGAAGTTGATCTTGAGCTTCTGTTTGAGTCCATTCAATTATTTTGTTAGTGAGACTAATGGTGCCAGAAAGGAACCCGTTCTCCCTTGTATCACTGGCACCCACTTTTGGCTTCTATACATCAACCTAGAAGGGCACTAGCCCTGTGTTAGTCTGCTTTCTGTTGCTGTGAGGAAACACCATGACCATGGCAACTTATAGAAGGGTTGCTTTGGCTGGGGGTTCCGGAGGGATAAGAGTGTGTTATGGGGGGAAGCATGGAAGCCGATGGCAGGCACAGTGGCTGGAGAGGAAGCTAAGATCTCACAGTTTGAACTGCAAGCATGGAGACACCATAGGGAACTGAACATAGCCCAAGTCTTTTAACTCCCACAGGTCACCTCCAGTGACTACCTCCTCCAACCTCTCAGCCTGTCCAATAGTGCCACCAACTGGGGACCAAGATTTAAATGGCCAAGATTATGGGAGACATTCATTGAAAGCATAGCAGGCCTCTTGTCTAAGGACAGAGAAGGACTGGGAACTGGGTGGGCTGCACCCAGTTCTTAGTCTACTTTGTTCCTCTAACAGGATCTCTCACAGGACTGCTTCTCCACTCCACTGTACCCAAAGGCCTGTCTTACCTGTTCCGTGAGACAGGGAAGCCCAGCTAGAGGTAAACGAATTCATGGTTAGCCTGGTTTTTCAAAACTTTCTCTCCTAAAGTAGTTATTTTTCACTGTTGACACTTTATATTTTATATAACGAGTCTTAGTTGTTTTTACCCCTTGTTCTCTCACTGATCTTCCTCTCAACAAGTCTCCCCACTCCCCTGCGCTCATGCCTTTTTGTATGTTACCTACTGAAGAGCTAAGTTTTGGGTAAAAACCTTTTTTTTTTTTTCATTCTAACTCACTCTCCTTCTGCTTTCTCTTCCCTTAGGAAATGATTAAAATGCTTTGACTTTCTGAAGCAAATGAATGACAAATGATATAAGGAAATATCTCAGAAAAAAAAATGCCAAAATGTTATATTATGTTGTACAAACAGTAAATAATCTGTGTAAAATGATTAGCACTGTGCCTGAATTATACAAACACGGAATTAACAGCAAAATGAGTTTTACTATCTTCCCCGCAGGTGTTATTTTAAGGGTTATTCACAATATATGTAAAATGTTTGACATATAATAGTTATTCAGGGAATAAAGTCTGCTATAATGAAGAAAAATGGTTCCACTCAATGTAAACAATATACTTATGAATAAATAGGTTTAAGATATAATATAGCAACATATATTAGTAAACATAGATTTTAGATGAGAAATTTTGCTACAAATACTATTTTTTCAAAACTTTTGAAATTTGTCTTCTCTATTGATAATTTTTCCACCCTACTGTAAACCACATTCTGTGCTAAGTTGAAGTACACTCTTGGTTGGTCTTGGCCTTCATACCATGTCAACGAAAATCATGATTTAACTCTTTGGAAGAACACATGACATATGACACTGGCCATTAAGTCATCAATACGTTAGACTGGATAGAGTTACTTGCTTTATCTAAATATAACATCAAGGGGGGAAAAGAAGAAAAACTATACATGGTGCTGTAGTGAGGGAGGGCAAATTCAGAGACCTGGGCTTTTAGAAATGTTCCCACAAAGGCTGAGTGAGTCAGACTTCTCAGAAGCAAAGCGTTTCTTCCAGCTTCTTGGTATTGGCTTATATCTTCTAGTCTGACCTTCAGATGTTACAACAGAGGACACAGTTCCTCTTCCAATGAGAGCAATTGTGGCTCCTTTCACTGTGCTGGACAGGGTAGGAGGGCTGTTCCTCTGTCTTCCTCCTTCCACCTTATCTCTGTCTCTTGCTCCCAATCACCATCACTGGACCTATGTTTTCGTCTTTTACAGGAACCCCCCACCAGTAATTATACATGTTGAGCTCTCTGGTACACACACACACACACACACACACACACACACACACTTGCTCTCTTGTTTGCTATCACCATCTTTGTACATATGCTTTCTTTTTACAGGATAATTACCATCAACAATAAAATGCATTTCTCTCTCTCTCTTCCCCCCACCCCCATCTCCCATCTACTCCTCTAGTCTCCCTTTCTTCTAGATTCAATCTCAGTTCTTCATTCCCTGGCAGAGGAAAACCCTTTGGAAAGTTCCCTCTAGGAATGCTGCCCTCTACCAACTGAGCAAACATTTATTCTTCAGCCCACTCCAATCTGTCATCTGCCACCAACAGTGAAATGAAATTGCTTTTGTCACTGTCACAAATGAATTCCATTTGCTACAATCCCTAGGTGCTTTTAAAAACTACATATTTTTGATTATATGTGTGATGGGGCATAAGGAGAGAGGGGGGAAGAGGGAGAGGATATATGTGCACATGAGTGCCTGTGACTTGGGAGGCCAGAGACAATAGATCCTTCTGGAACCGGAGTTACAAGCAATTGTGAGCTCTGATGTGGCTTTGGAACCCAGCTGAGGTCCTCTGAAAGAGCGGCAGGTGCTCTTAACTGCAGGGCCCTCTGTCCACTAGGTGGTTTAAATCCCGTTTACTCCACTTCCTAGCAGCACCCGAACCCGTGCGATTCCTCCAGAGAAGGTATCTCTTTGCACTGCAGTAGCACAGGATGAAACCCTCTCACTGAGCTCCCCTCTCCAGCTGCCTGCAGAACTGTCTCTTTCTTAAGCACCAGCCCTAGATAATCTTATTCATCCCCATGCTTGAAACTCCCCCCACCAGCTCTTCCAAATGCAGACACTCAGCTTAGTTGGATGGCTTGTTGAAATGTGAAATCTTCACACCCACTGCCACCACCCCCCACTCTATAACCTGCCTTTGCCTCACTCAGGCTTCATTGTGGTCCCTAAACTAAAAGGCTGGGAATAAAGCCATGCTTTTGAGACAGTGTAGAAAGATAGGGAAAATAAAGGAGGGAAAGTGGGGAGGAGGGGTGAGGGTAGGGGGAGATAAAGCCCTTCACCCTGGGATCTTCACCCTGGGATCTTCACCCTGGGATCTAGTTTGCCTTTCCTGCTGAGAGTCAAGAAACTTAAATACAATTGATAAAGCCAAGATTGTCTACAGAGGTAATATGTGTTTTCCTGAAGCTATCTCAAACAAGATGCTAAAAACAAGTGAATTATTCTTTTTTTTACATTATTATTATTATTATTATTATTATTATTATTATTATTATTAAGAAATTTTCTATTGGTTTTACATACCAACCACAGATTCCCCTGTCCTCCCTCCTCCTGCCTTCCAGCCTTCCCCCCTCTAACTCACCCCCATTCCCACCTCCTCCAAGGCAAGGTCTCCTATGGGGAGTTAGCAGAGCCTGGTACATTCAGTTGAGGCAGGTCCAAGCCCCTCCCCCTGCACCAAGGCTGCACGAAGTATCTCACCATAGGCACTAGGTTCCAAAAAGTTGACTCATGCACTAGGGACGGTTCCGATTCCACTGCCTGGGGGCCCCCTAAACCATTTACGCTAAACAACTGTCTCACCTATCCAGAGGGACTAGAGGGATACTATGAGCAAGGGACATGGAGACCATGATGGGAAAAAGTACAGAGACAACTAGCCAAACTAATGGAAACGCATGTACTGTGTGTGTGGACCAATAGCTGAGGAGCCCCCATGGTACTGGACTAGGCCCTCTGGATAGGTGAATTATTATTATTATTATTATTATTATTTTTTTTTTTTTTGGTTTTTTGAGACAGGGTTTCTCTGTGTAGCTTTCTGCCTTTCCTGGAACTCACTTGGTAGCCCAGGCTGGCCTCGAACTCACAGAGATCCGCCTGGCTCTGCCTCCCGAGTGCTGGGATCAAAGGCGTGCGCCACCACTGCCCGGCCCAGTGAATTATTCTTAATCAGGGACAGAATGTTTATAGCCTTGAGTTTACCAAATTAACACTCCACATTTACCTTTAAATCTAAACAGAGTATGTTATAAAACCACTGGGCAGTTTCATGTATAAAAAAAGTTTTAAAACCAAATTTGCTTTATTCTTGATAATTGCATCCATGTGTATAACACACACACACACACACACACACACACACACACACACAC